>ML428288.1:98099-141902 GCA_005239525.1 Nicotiana knightiana
TCTAACCTTGTAAGAGTGAATTAACCCCATATGTGAACTTACATCAATATGTATTTCTATTTGTGGGGGCTACACACGCACAATGTGACGAGAGTCCGTGTGTATCTACTATTCATGTTTATGTCCGGGTAGATTTAAGCTTACACCATATGTTGTTGATAATGTTGCTTGTTTACGTTTATATGTATATATGGATCAGGCCGTACGTCCTCGGCATAATTCTTTCGTAAAGATATTTGAACCTTTTTTATATTTAATATAGTTTCATGGACTTGAAAGGTGAAAGAATTTGAAGAGATAAATGACTTGNGATTAGTCAATATATTTGGTTGAAAAAAATAAACAAATAACGGAAAAAGATTGAATTAGTCAGTGCAAGAAACAGAAAGACCAAGGGTTTAAGCATATACACAAAAAATAGTGGAAGTAGCAAAGGATAATAAGATTCAAACACTTGAAAGTCAAAAACCCTTTGGAAGAAAACTTAGAACGAAACCCTAACTTCAGAAAAGCACTGGAATCGAATAGTAATAACGAAATTAGAATATTTTTTGAGGAAAAATACCAAATAACACTTAAAACATTTTAGAAATATAAAGATTTGAATAGACCCAAGTAGTCATAAAATTAGGGTTTTCGAAAATGGCAGAGATGAAAGGAAACTCGGTCTAAAACCATAGATGCGAACCATAAATAAGAAGAAAATAGTTCTCACAAACGAAAATGTCCATAGACAGGCTTTTGAGAAAGGTTTCGAACAAAACCAGGTTGAATCTCTTTGAGATTCTATCATAAATCAACGAGTCCAACAACCAAAAGATGTAGAAGGCCGTCAAAGGCCGGAAAATACAGAGAAACCTCATGAAATGTGAGATTTTCCGATGAAGGCAGCTAGGTTTTAGGGGAGTGATTGAGAGAAAAGGGGAGGGATTAGGGAAACGAAGACGACGGGGGAGAGGAAAAAAATGAGATAGGGTTTTGGGAGTTAGGTTAGGTTAAAAAAGGAAGGAAATAGTGTGGACCGTTGATCTTAGAGATCAACGGCCACGATTAAAGAGGGGTTTGGGTCGGGTAGATGAAGGATTGGGCCTGTGTAGGATTTGGGCTAGGATTTAAGATATTTGGGCTGGTATATTTGGGTTGAAACGAAATTCGAAGGGGCTATTTGTTAAATACCCAACTAATTAATAAAATAATTTGTGAAAATAATTAACAAATTATAAAAATGATTTCCATGCATAATAAAAGGTTTAAAATAATTACTCAATATTATAAAAATATAAAAAGCTATTTTCTGGTGAAATAATGTAATATGCGTACATGGGCTATTATTGCAAAGTTATTGCAATTATGACCCGAAAAATATAAATGTGGATATTTATGGAATAATTAAAGCTTATTACGAATATAAATGGTAAAATTAAGTCATGAAATTGTTATAAATCCATTTGTGATGCAATTAGTAATTATTTATATAACAAAAATACTAGGATAAATTAATTAAAAAAATCCTTAGAAAAATGCAGAAATTATGGAAAAATATTAGTTGATGCTCATGTACTATTTTGAAAATAGATATGCATTTTAAAAATAGTATTGGGAAAAATTGGGTATCAACAACCATAAAAATGGTTATGGAATTTGATGAAAAACATATATTTGAGTTCATAGGATTATGGGTAACAACTTTCTTGGAAAATTTCCGGAATCCAGACACGTGGGCCCGAGGGTGAATTATAAGAATCTTACATTTAGGGTTGGGTAACCTCTTAAATAGTTGGCATACAATTTTTTGAGTATGTACCAGTTAGTTTATATACTATTTGATTAGTTTTGGGTTGATTCTGCACCGAATTGAGCGTGTGAGCACATTCTTGGACCGAGAAGTAGACCATGAGACGACATAAGTCTCTTTTCTAACCTTGTAAGAGTGAATTAACCCCATATGTGAACTTACATCAATATGTATTTCTATTTGTGGGGGCTACACACGCACAATGTGACGAGAGTCCGTGTGTATCTACTATTCATGTTTATGTCCGGGTAGATTTAAGCTTACACCATATGTTGTTGATAATGTTGCTTGTTTACGTTTATATGTATATATGGATCAGGCCGTACGTCCTCGGCATAATTCTTTCGTAAAGATATTTGAACCTTTTTTATATTTAATATAGTTTCATGGACTTGAAAGGTGAAAGAATTTGAAGAGATAAATGACTTGATTCTTATTTGATATGAAAGGATTGGTTATTTATTTTCCTGCTCTGAGTTATATTATTATATTGTATGTCATGCTTAATTAGAACTTCATATTATTATATTTCTGTCCTATAGTAAGTGCCGAAGTCTACCCCTCGTCATTACTTCTTCGAGGTTAGACTAGATACTTACTGGGTATATGACTTTTACGTACTCATGCTACACTTCTGCGTTTGCTATGCAGGATCTGAGGCAGGTGCATCTAGTTATCAGTCTGGCGCGCACGCTTGACTACTGGCTCGAGACTACATGGTGAGTTTCCCTTCCGAGCCGTTCAGCAGCAACCAAAGTCTCTCTTTTGATTGTTTTCTGTCTATTCTATTTCAGATAGTAGAGTAGAAACCTTTTGTATATTCTGCTAGTAGCCCACATACTTATGACACCAGATCTTAGCACACACTAGTAAAATTATTATTTTGGTTTTATCCTTACGGTCATATACAATTAGCCGCTTTCGTTTGTTAAGTTAAATTTTTTTCTTACTAAATCTATTAAACTAAAGAAAGGCACTTACTTGGAAGAACTAATTAAAATGGGAATTCAATAGGTTGCTCATTGTTGGCTTGCCTAGCAATGGTGCTGGGAGACATCATGGCCTAACATGGAATTGGTTCATGATAACATGGTACTAGAGCACTATGTTCACGTAGGTCCCACTAGTTAAGGGAAGGCCTAATAGAATCATGCGGATTGGTGCAGAGACATCCGTACTTATCTTTGAGAGGCTATAGAGTGTAAGAAAACTAATCTTTATTCATCTCCTATCATGCAGTTGATGGTGTACTAATTTTCTTCTCTTACTCTCACACAGATGGTGAGGACGCGACTATGAGGCAAAATTCTCTGAGTTGTCTTGCCATGCACTTATCATACTTCCCACCGACGCAGAGAGTGTGAAGAGGTTTGTTGCGGGGCTGCACTCTAGTATTCAGGCTAGTATGGCTGGGGAGGTTGAGATGGTGACTTCCTATCAGGTGGTAGTTGAAATTGCTCGGAGGATTGAGTGTTACCGTCAGAGGGATAGAGAGCAGATGCAGCGAGACAAGAGTTACCGATTTTCTACAGATTTCGGAGATACCCCAGCTGGGGGTATAGGTCATTTTAGGAGGGGTCAGGTCAGCAGGCCCCCATATTAAGCACCACAACCTCCTCGAGGATTCCAGTGAAACTCTACTTCAATGTTATGCCGGCGAGTTCTTACCGCCCGCCAGCTATTCAGGGTTCTTCTAGTAGGTACTCCGGTCACCAGAGTTCTTCTAGTGCCTATTTTAGTGCCATGCTAGGGAGTTCATATTGCCCACCAGCTCTTCAGGGTTCTTACGGTTGGTATTTGGTCCATCAGGGTCAGATTTCAGGGCAGCAGTCCACTACTCCAAGAGGTTGTTATGAGTGTGGGGATCCTAGTCACATGAAGAGATATTTCCCCAGATTTCGAGGCAAGGCATTGTAGCAGGGTCAGCATCGCATGATTACAGCACCAGTAGCCGCAACGGTCGTCCGGTCGCCCAGAGACGGAGGTCAGGTAGGTAATGATTGTCCTAGTGGTGGAGGTAAGGTAGGCAGGGGCCAGCCAGGTAGCGCTCCAGCCAGATTCTATGATTTTCCTACCAGGCTAGACACAATGGCGTCAAATGCCGTGATCACAAGTATAATATCTGTTTGCGGTAGGGATGCGTCAGTATTATTTGATCCAGGATCTACCTATTCGTATGTGTCATCTCTGTTTGACCATATTCTAGATATTCCTTGTAAATCCTTATGTACTCCTGTCTATGTGTCCATTTTATGGGTGATCCTCTCGTTGTGGATCGAATCTAACGGTCTTGTATGGTCATGTTTTGTGGATACGAGACTAGAGCAAATCTTTTATTTCTTGATATTACCGACATTGAGGTCATCCTGGGGATGGACTAGTTATCTCCATATCACGCCATCCTTGATTGCCATGCCAAGACTGTTATCTTAGTGATGCCAGAGTAGCCTAGATTGGAGTGGAAGGGTACATCTACTAGTACATCTATTCAAGTTATCTATTTTATGAAGGCTCGACACATGGTCGAGAAGGTTTCCTTGGCTTATATAGCCTATGTTTGAGATATTATCATAGAGTCTCCGGTGATTGATTCAGTACTAGTAGTCCGAGAGTTCTCCAATGTGTTTCCTTCTGATCTTCCAGGCATGCCACCAGACCCTGATATCGATTTCTGTATTGACATTGCTCCAGGTACTCAGCCTATATCGATCCCACCGTACCATATGGATCTGAAAGATTTAAAGGAGCAGCTTGAGGAATTTCTAGCAAAGGGATTAGTCAGGCCAAGTATATCACCTTGGGTGCCCCTAGTGCTGTTTGTGAAGAAGAAAAATGGGACTATGCGGATGTGCATTGATTACCGCCAGTTGAACAAAGTTACCATTAAGAACAAGTACCTGTTGCCACGTATTGATGATTTTTTTGACCAGTTGTAGGGTGCTAGGGGGTTCTCTAAGATCGAATTGCGATCGGGGTACCATCCGTTGAAGATTCGGGACTCGGATGTTCTGAAGACTGCTTTCTGTACTAAATATGGCCATTATGAGTTTCTGCTGATGTCTGTCGGCTTGACTAACGCCCCAACGACGTTTATGGACTTGATGAACAGTGTGTTCAGGCGTTATATTGATTTGTTTGTCATTATCTTCGTTGATGACATTTTGATTTACTCACGTAGCATGGAGGAACACGAGCATCATTTGAGAGTGGTGCTTTAGACCTTGCGGAAATATGAGCTATATGGTAAGTTCTCCAAGTGTGAGTTTTGGTTAGATTCTATGGCATTCTTGAGGCATGTGGTATCAGTCGAGGGTATTAAGGTGGATCCCAAGAAGATTGAGGCAGTTCGGAGTTGGCCTCGTCCTACTTTGACGACTCAGATCATGAGCTTTTTGGGGTTAGCAGGTTATTTTTGACGGTTCGTGGAGGGATTCTCATCTATTACAGCACCTTTGACTAGATTGGCCCAGAAGGGTGCTAAGTTTCATTTGTCCGATGATTGTGAGGCGAGCTTCAAAAAGCTCAAGGCAGCTTTGACTACAACACCAGTCTTTGTGTTGTCTTTCGGTTTAGGGATGTATAATGTGTATTGCGACGCTTCACGCATTGGCTTAGGTTTTGTATTGATGCAGGAGGGGCGATTTATTGCATAATCTTCACGTCAGCTGAAGCCCTACGATAAGAATTATCATGTGCACGATTTGGAGTTGGTCGTGATTGTTAATGCTATCAAGATCTGGAGGCATTATCTTTATGGGGTGTCTTGTGAGGTTTTGTAACGACCCGGTCGGTCGTTTTGAGAGTTAGAGCCCAGATAACCGCTTCTCCCATGTCTATTTATGCTATTGGAACTTGTCGGAGCATTGAGTGATGAAATTCGGGGTGATTTTGGACACATAGTCCATAAATGTGGAATTTAGCTTTAGAAATCTGGTCGTCGCTAGAGCTTTATGAAGATAGATCCAGAATGGAATTCTGTCGACTCTGTTAGCTCCGTTGGGTGATTTCAGAGTTAGGAGCGTGTTCGGAATGTGTTTTTGAGTTCGGTTGTGGATTTAGGGTTGAATTGGCGAAAGTTAGAATTTCGGCGATTTCTGCAGATAGGTGAAATTTTGACATCGGACTCAGAATGGAATTCCAAAAGGGACAGAAGGTCTGTAAAGTTATTTATGACCTGTGTGCAAAATTTGAGGTCATTCCCATGAGTTTAGACGTGTTTCGGCATCACATGTGAATGCTAAATATTTCATAAGTTCTTAGGCTTAAGTCTATGCATATTTGATGATTTTGGTGTTATGAGATGTGTATTTAAAGCTTGACCAAGTTTGAACAAGGTATTAGGGTCAGTCGGTAGGTTTTGTTGAGGTCCCGGGGGCCTCGGGGTTGTTTCAAATGCCCAACGGGTGAACTTGGGACTTTGAGAGCAGCTGAACCATTCTGGTTCTGGTGTCTCACACCTGCGATGGTATTTCCGCAGGTGTGGACACGCAGGTGCATGGAGGTGCGGATGTAGCTTAAGCTAGCCCGACTCGCAGGTGCAGAAGAGTATCTGCATGTGCGGAGCAGCACTTGCGACCCATCCACCGCAGGTGCGACCCCAGGTCTTTTAATGAGTTTCCGCACCTACAATTGTGTTTCCGTAGGTGCGGCACCGCAGGAGCGATCCCAGTGTCGCAGGTGCCAAACATCTGGTCTAGTTATACCAAAATATGAGGATTCAAAATTCATAACTCCAAAATCGATTGTGAGCTCGGGACTTGGCGATTTTCAGTGGGATTTGAAGAGGAGAATCATAGGTAACATTTTCTAACCTTAATCCATTTGTATATCAATAATCTCTATCAATTTCCTTAATCTAATCAATGAAATTGGATGAAAACCCATGAAATTGGGATGAATTTTCCCCAAGTAGAAATATGAGGATTTAGGGAGATTTAGACGTCGGATTTTGTTGATTTCGGGAAATATAAATTTTACCCGATTCCGAGACGTGGGCTCGGGGGAATTTTTTGGGCGAATTTCCTAATTTCGCGTATTAGCTTAGAAAAAATTAGCTATTTTGTTCCCTTGAAGTGATATTTACACTATGCAATCGATTTTAATAGATTTTGGCCACCCGGAGTCGGATACTCATGGCAAGAGCGTGGTATTGAGTTGATTAGTGCACTCAAGGTAAGTGGCTTCCCTAATTCTATGTTGGGGACTTCCCCTTAGGCATTTTCATACTAATTTTGTTACGTGGACGCCGTGTACGTGAGGTGATGAGTGCGTACACGGGTCATTGTTGCTAAAATCCTATTTTTACTTCCATGAAATCACTCATTTACATTACTTTATTATTGTTTCCTGTCTTAATTGAGTAGTTAGCTTAAGAGTAAGCATGCCTACATGTCCTTACTTGATTTCCCCTTATTTGCTACTAGTTGCACCATGCTTCGGTAGCTTTACTCTATTCTTGCCTTTTCTTTTCCTGCACTATTTAATTAAGCCGTATCCGACATACTTCTGCTTTGCATATTTAAAATGGGACTACGGACCGAGATCTGAGAGCTTTCCCTCTGTACTGAAATGCATATTGAAATTGGGACTACGGACGGAGATCCGGGAGCTTTCCCCCTGTACTGCATAGAATATTTAAATTGGACTACGTACTGAGATCCGGTAGCTTTCCCCTTGTACTGCATTACACATTTACTGTTGAGATATATGATGTGCTGAGCCGAGGGCTCTCTGTCTGTTATAAATTCTTCCAGTTTCCATTAAACCTGTTTATCATTGCTCATCTATGTTTCACTATTTTAAATTTATATTGAATCGTTTTAAAAACTCAGTAGAGCCTCAACCTGACCTCATCACTACTTGACTAGGGTTAGGCTTGGCACTTACGGAGTACTGAATGTGGAGTACTCGCGCCCTTTCCTGCGCATGTTTTCCCCATGTGCAGATCCAGGTACCAGCAAACAGTATCGTGGCTAGGCGTCGTTCTAGAAGCTGCTAGGAGACCGCGAGGTAATTCTGCTGCATCCGCAGAATTCCATAAGTCCCATTCTACTCTAGTATAGGCATAGAGGAATTATTTAATTTCCACTATTTCATTGTATAGAGATACATTTAGTATAGATCTTGTGACTATCGTGGCATTCCGGGATTTGGGAAGTATTGATTCTATTATTTTCCGCAAATTTTAGGCTTACCTAGTCGTATAGACTAGGTGTCGTCAGGATACCTTTCGGAGGGTAAAACGGGTCGTGACAGGTTTATACTGATCATCGCAGTTTGCAGCATTTGTTCAAGCAAAGGGATCTCAATTTGATGCCGTGTAGATGGCTTGAGTTATTGGAGGATTATGACATCACCATTATTTATCATCCAGGCAAGGCGAATGTAGTCGCAGATGCCTTGACCAAGAAGGCAGAAAGTATGGGTAGCTTGGCATTCATTTCAGCAAATGAGAGGCCACTAGCTTCGGACATTCAGTCCTTGGCTATAAGACTTTCTGAGGTTGGATATTTTAGACCCTAGTCAAGTTCTTGCTTGCGCCGTTGTGTAGTCTTCACTATTGGAGAAGATTAAGTCTCGAAAGTTTGATGATCTGCACCTGTTGGTTCTCAGGGAGACGGTATTATAGATTAGTGACAAGGAGGTTTCTATTAGCAAAGATAGTGTTCTGCGGCTCCAGGGTCGTCTATGTGTTCCGAATGTCGATGGCTTGGGGGACAAGATTCTGGAGGAGGCGCACAATTCTCGATGAAGAAATACATAGTTGAGTATGTAGCCATATGTCTTAATTGCCAGCAGGTAATGTATGAGCACTAGAGGCCCGGAGGCCTACTCCAGCAAATGACTATACCTGAGTTAAAGTGGGAGCACATCAGTATGGAATTCATAGTTGGGTTGCCGCGAACTTTGTGGAAGTTTGATGCAGTTTGGGTCATTTATACAGATTGACCAAGTGGGCACACTTCATTCCTGTGATGACTACGTATACTTCAGACAGATTGGCCCAGATTTATATTAAGGAGATAGTTCGGCTGCATTGTGTGCCTGTTTCCATCATATCAGACAGAGATCCTCAGTTTACTTTGCATTTCTTGAGAGCCGTACAGAGTGAGTTGGGGCCCCATGTAGAGCTCAGCACCACATTTCATCCACAGAACGAGGACAATCAGAGTGGACAGTTCGGATTGACTTTGGAGGACAGTGGGATCGATTCTTGCCTTTGGCCGAGTTTTGCTTAAAAAAAGAGTTAGCAGTCCAGCATCGAGATGGCTCCATTCGAGGTTTCATATGGTTGGATATGTCGCTATCACATTGGGTGGTTTGAGCCAGGGAGGCTAGGTTGTATGGTACTGATTTGGTGAAGGATGCCTTGTAAAAGGTAAAGTTGATTCAGGAGAGACTTCGCACAACACAATCCCGACAAATGAGTTACGCGGATCAGAAGGCGCGTGACTTATCATTTATGGTGGGCGAGAAGGTTCTCTTGAATGTCTTGCCGATGAAGGGAATCATGAGGTTTGGGAAGAAGGTCAAGCGGAGCCCAAGGCTTAGAGGCTCATTTTAGGTGTTAAGGCGAGTTGGGGAGGTTTCTTATAAGCTTTCTTTGCCTCCCAGTCTATCGGGAGTTCATCCGGTCTTCCACGTGTCTATGCTCCGGAGGTATCATCCCGACATGTCACATGTGTTAGGCTTTAGCACGATTCAGTTAAATGAGAGTCTGGTTTATA
The DNA here is from genome assembly GCA_005239525.1 of Nicotiana knightiana. NCBI lineage: Eukaryota > Viridiplantae > Streptophyta > Magnoliopsida > Solanales > Solanaceae > Nicotiana > Nicotiana knightiana. Next base: position 107,622 of record ML428288.1, read on the forward strand.
AAGAGGAGCAGTTGCTATTGTTGATAGGCAGGATCCCAGTTGATATCTAAGAGGATTTCCGCGATAAAGGTTCTGTGGAGGAGCCAACCAGTCGAGGAGGCGGCTTGGGAGTCCGAGGAGGACAAGTGGAGCTGATACCCTTACTTATTCACCAATCCAGGTATGATTCTAGACCCATTCGAGGACGAACATTTGTTTAAGAGGTGGAGAATGTAACGACCCGACCGGTTGTTTGGCTTTCTAAAATCCTGTTCCCCTAAATAAGACTCCCTATATGTGCTTTTACTATTTTACGACTTGCATGGATGGTTAGTTTGATATTTGGGAAGGTTCGGGTTGAAATCGGAACAATTGGTTCATTAAGTTGTCCTTACAAAGTCTAAGTTTTACTTTGGTCAACGTTTTGAGTAAACGACCTCGGAATCAGGATTTGATGGTTCCAATAAGTTCGTATGATGATTTCAGACTTGGGCGTATGCTCGGATCAGATTTTGGATTTTCAGTGGGATTTGAAGAGGAGAATCATAGGTAACATTTTCTAACCTTAATCCATTTGTATATCAATAATCTCTATCAATTTCCTCAATCTAATCAATGAAATTGGAATGAATTTTCCCCAAGTAGAAATCTGAGGATTTAGGGAGATTTAGACGTCGGATTTTGTTGATTCTTGTTCGAGTGGGTTCATGAGAGAATGGGTGTTTGGGAAATATAAATTTTACCCGAATCCGAGACGTGGGCCCGGGGGACTTTTTTGGGCGAATTTACTAATTTCGCGCATTAGCTTAGAAATAATTAGCTATTTTGTTCCCTTGAAGTAATATTAACATAATGCAATCGATTTAAATAGATTTGGGCTACCCGGAGTCGGACATTCGTGGCAAGAGCGTGGTATTGAGTTGATTAGTGCAGTCAATGTAAGTGGCTTTGCATAATTTTGTGTTGGGGATTTCCCCTTAGGCCTTTTTATACTGATTTTTTTACGTCGATGCCGTGTACGTGAGGTGAGGAGTGCGTACACGGGTCATTGTTGCTAAAATCCTATTTTTACTTCCATGAAATCACTCATTTTCATTCTTATATTACTGTTTCATGTCTTAACTGAATAGTTAGCTTAAGAGTAAGCATGCCTACATGTCCTTACTTGACTTCCCCTTATTAGCTACTACTTGTGCCATGCTTAGGCAGCTTTACTCTATTTTTGCCTTTTATTTTCCTGTTGTTTTTCTGGATTGTTTAATTGAGACGTATCTGACATACTTCTGCTTTGCATATTTAAATTTGGACTACGGACCGAGATCCGGGAGCTTTCCCCTGTACTGAAATGCATATTTAAATTGGGACTATGGGCGGATATCCGGGAGCTTTCCCCCTGTAATGCATAGCATATTTAAATTTGGACTACAGACGGGAGATCCGGGAGCTTTCTCCTTGTACTGCATTGCACATTTACTGTTGAGATATATGCTGTGCGGAGCCGAGGGCTCTATGTCTGTTATAAATTCTTCCAGTTTCCATTAAACTTGTTTATCATTGCTCATCTATGTTTCACTGTTTTAAATTTATATTGACTTGTTTTAAAAACTCAATAGATCCTCAACCTGACCTCGTCTCTACTTGACTGGGGTTAGGCTTGGCACTTACGGAGTACTGAATATGGAGTACTCACGCCCTTTCCTGCTCATGTTTTCCCCATGTGTAGATCTAGGTACCAGCACCCAATATCGTGGCTAGTATTCGTTCTAGCAGCTGGCAGGAGACCGCGATTTAATTCTGCCGCGTCCCACGAGTCCCCTTCTACTCTAGTAAAGGCATAGAGGACTTGTGTATTTTCCACTATTTCATTTGATAGAGCTACATTTAGTATAGAGCTTGTGACTATCGTGACATTCTGGGTTTTGCAAACTGAAAGTGTACATGCTGAGCAGCTATGTTATATCTACTTGAGTTCTTTTCCTGTCTTTATTTTATTGATCTTATTAGTTTCCGCAAATTTTAGGCTTACCTAGTTGTAGAGACTAGGTGCCGTCACGATACCATTCGTAGGGCAAAACGGGTCGTGACAAGTTGGTATCAGAGCGTCTAGGTTCATAGGAGTCACAAGTCACAAGACGGTTTATTAGAGTCTCGGAGATCGGTGCGGAGACGTCTGTATCTATCTTCGAGAGGCTATGTATTTGTTAAGAACAATCAAATTCTTTGGAATTCCTTATTTTGCTAGTTACTATCATCAAATTCTTAAACTCTATTCTATTCTTGCTTGCAGATGGTTCGTACCCGTACTGGACGTACTAATGACCAGGCACCCGAGCCCTCAGCCAGAGCCACCAGAGGCAGGGGCCAGGGAAGAGGACGAGCACGAGGTGCAGCCCGAGCACCGGCTAGAGAAGAGGAGGAGGGCCCCCTGCATATACAGTTGGAGGGGCACAGGAGGTCCCTACTGTTACTCCAGACCTCCAGGAGACATTGGCTCAGTTCTTGAGTGCCTTCAGTACTCTCTCTTAGGCGGGACTACTTCTAATTGCTCCAGCTACATCCCAAGCCGGAGAAGGGACACATACTCCCATAGCCCGTACTCATGAGAAAAAGGTTCATATTTGGCAGGTTCCAAAGTATATTCCTATGCCCCCAGCAGCTCTAGCACAGCATGAGACTAGGATAATTGTTCCTGAGGCAGAGCAGCTCCGACTTGAGAGGTACCGGAAGTACCACCCACCTGAGTTCAGCGGACTAGCTTCGGATGACGCCGTGGGTTTTCTTGAGGGGTTTCATCGCATTCTCAACACAATGGGTATCGTGGAGACGAGTGGGGTTTCTTCCACTACTTTCCAGCTGAGGCGAGAATCTTATTAGTGGTGGCGTGCTTTGAGCTTAGTAGTCCGGACGAGGCAGCTTCACTTACTTGGGCTTAGTTCTCCGAGATGTTCTTACTTGGGTTTGTCCCTCAGAGCTTCAGGGATGCTTGGCGTGCGGAGTTTGAGAAGCTACGCCAGGGTGCCGTGACTGTGTCAGAGTATGCAGTCCGTTACAGCGATTTGGCTCGACATGCACCAACTTTGGTTGTCACTGTCAGAGAGAGGATTCGATGCTTTATTGAGGGACTCCACCCCAGTATTCGGACCAGCATGGCGAGAGAGCTGGAGACCGATATTACTTACCAACAGGCCGTGAGTATTGCCCAGAGGATTGAGACTATGTTAGCCCGGGACAGGCAAGAGAGAGAGGCCAAGAGGTCTCGAGAGACTGGTCATTTTTCAGGAGCCCGTGCACCAACAGCACGCTATGGTAGTGGTTTTGTGAGTCTCCCCATTCATTCAGCTCTCCAAGCAGCCAGTGGTATTCCAGCTCCTCCTGGACCTCTGGAGCCTTATTATGCACCACCAGTATCTCATGTGCCTCCTGCTCGAGGTGTTATCACTGGCCAGTCCAGCAGGCCAGTTCAGGATCAGCAGTGGCCGCCACGTCCTCCGAGGGGTTGCTTTGGGTGTGGTAACCCTCGTCATATGATCAGAGATTTCCCCAGAGCGAGGAGGGTTGCACCACCTCTGACTTATCAAGGTGCACCACATCAGACTTATCAGGGTGCACCCCCTCAGACTTATCAGGCCCCACGTCTTCCACCAGGTCCTCTAGCTATTATTCTAGCCCCAGCTGCTACCCCATAACCTCAGGCAGATCGGGGGGAGGTCGAGGTCGCCTTTGAGGGGGAGGCCAGGACAAGTACTATGCTCTTCCGGCCCGGTCCGAGGCCATTTCTTCAGATTCAGTCATTACATGTAGTGTTCCCGTTTGTCATAGGGATGCATCGGTATTATTTGACCCCGGCTCCACATATTCGTATGTGTCTTATTATTTTGCTTCACATCTGGGGGTATCTTGGGATTCTTTGAGTTTCCCCGTTTATGTTTCTACTTCGGTGGGAGATTCTCTGGTTGTGGACCGTGTATATTGGTCATGTTTGTTTGCTATCAGTGGTTTTGAGACCAGAGCTTATTTATTACTACTCAGTATGGTAGATTTCGATGTTATATTGGCTATGGACTGGTTGTCTCCCTACTATGCTATAATTTATTATCATGACAAGACCGTGATGCTGGCTATGCTACGATTATCGAGGTTGGAGTGGAGAGGTTCCTTAGAGTATACTCCCCGCCGAGTCATTTCTTTCCTTAAGGCTCAACGGATGGTCGAAAAGGAGTCTGATGCATATTTGGCTTATGTGAGAGATGTTAGTGCTGAGACCCATACAGTTGAGTCAGTTCCAGTTGTCAGGGCCTATTCTAATGTATTTGCAGCTGATCTTCCGGGTGTGCCGCCCGATAGAGACATTGATTTCGGCATTGACTTGTTGCCGGGCACTCAGCCAATTTCCATTCCTCCTTATCGCATGGCTGCTCCTGAGTTGAAGGAGAAATTATAGGAGTTACTTGAAAAGGGATTCATCAGGCCTAGTGTATCACCTTGGGGCGCTCCAGTGTTATTTGTGAATAAAAAGGATGGCTCGATGCGTATGTGTATTGACTACTGGCAACTGAATAAGGTGACAGTGAAGAACATGTACCTATTGCCTCGCATTGATGATCTATTTAACAAGTTACAGGGTGCTAGGGTATTCTCCAAGATTGATCTGCATTCGGGTTATCATCAGTTGATGATTGGGGAACCGGATATCCCGAAGACTGCTTCAGGACCAGATATGGCAACTATGAGTTCCTTGTTATGTCATTTGGGCTTACCAATGCCCCAGCAGACTTCATGCCCCTGATGCTAAGCATATTTTGGCCTTATCTTGATACTTTCGTCATTGTGTTCATTGATAAAATTCTGGTATATTCTTGGTCCCAAGAGGACCATGAGCAGTACCTAAGGACCGTGCTTTAGACATTAAGGGAGAAGAAGTTGTATGCCAAGTTTTCTAAGTGTGAATTTTGGCTTGATTCTGTGGCATTCCTAGGCCATGTGCTGTCTTCAGATGGGATCAAGGTAGATCCGAAGAAGGTGGAAGCGGTACAGAGTTGGACCAGACCATCCTCAGCTACTGAGATCCGCAGTTTCCTCGGGTTGGCTGGGTATTATCGCCGTTTAGTGGAGGGATTTTCATCCATTTCAGCGCCTATGACCAGACTGACCCAGAAGGGTGCATCTTTTATATGGACTGAGGAGTGTGAGGAGAGCTTTCAGAAGGTCAAGACAGCCTTGACTACAACTCATGTGCTAATATTGCCTACCAGTTCCGGGTCCTATACAGTCTATTGTGATGCTTCGAGGATTGGCCTGGGAGCGGTGTTGATGCAGGATGGTAGGGTGATTGCCTACGCATCTAGACAGATGAAGGTTCACGAAAAAATACCCTGTCCATGATCGAGTTGGCAGCGATTGTTCATGCCATGAAGATATGGCGTGATTATTTATATTATGTTCCCTGTGAGATATTTAAGGATCACAGGAGTTTGCAGCACATATTCAGGCAGAAGGAACTAAATTTGTGCCAGCATAGGTGGTTGGAGTTGCTAAAGGACTATGACATCACTATACTATACCACCCGGGGAAGACAAATGTGGTTTCTGACGCATTGAGTCACCGGGCGGAGAGTTTGGGGAGTTCGGAATAACTTCATGCAGCTGAGAGGCCTATAGCCTTAGATGTTCAGTTCGTGAGATTCGACCTCTCTGAGCCTTGCCGGGTATTAGCTTGTGTGGTTGCTTGATCTTCCATTTAGGATCGTATCAGAGAGCGCCAGTATGATGATCCCTACCTTTTGGTTCTTCAGGATAGAGTTTTGATGCCAGGGATGTTACTATAGGAGATGATGGTGTGATGAGGATGCAGGGCCGGATCTGTGTGCCCAATGTGGATGGGCTTTGGGAGTTGATTCTTGAGGAGGCCCACAGTTCACGGTATTCCATCCATCTGGGTACTGCGAAGATGTACCAGGATCTGAGACAGCACTATTGGTGGCGAAGGATGAAAAAAGATATAATGGAGTTTGTAGCCAAGTGTCTCAAATGTCAGCAAGTCAAATGTGAGCATCAAGTACCAGGAGGGTTTACTTCAGCAGATTGAGCTTCCAGAGTGGAAGTAGGAGCGGACCACCATGGACTTGGTGGTTGGACTTCCTCGGACTTTGAGGAATCATGATGCTATTTGGGTGATTGTGGATCGGCTGACCAGATCAGCCAATTTCATTCTAGTGATGACTACATATTCATCTGAGAGGTTGGCTGAGATTTATATTAGAGAGATTGTTCGCCTCCACGGTATCCCAGTGTCTATCATTTCAGACAGCTACAAAGTTCACTTCACGGTTCTGGAGAGCCGTCCAGCAGAAGTTAGGCACCAGGGTAGAGTTGAGTACAACTTTCCACCCTCAGATAGACGAGCAGTCCGAGCGCACGATTGAGATTCTCGAGGATATGCTCCATGCCTGTGTGAAAGATTTTGGAGGGTCATGAGATCGATACTCGCCTCTTGCAGAGTTTGCTTATAACGACAACTACTAGTCCAGCATTCAGATGGCGTCGTATGAGGCTTTGTATGGTAGGCGGTGCAGGTCTTCCATGGGATGGTTTGAGCCGGGCGAGGCCCGATTGTTGGGTACGAAGTTGGTTCAGGATTCCCTGGACAAGGTGAAGGTGATTCAGGAGAGACTGCGCACAACTCAGTCCAGGCAGAAGAGCTATACGGACCGGAAGGTTCATGACTTGGAATTTATCGCTGGTGATCGGGTTTTTCTTCGGGTATCGCGTATGAAGGGCGTGATGAGGTTCAGGAAGAAAGGACAATTGAGTCCGAGATTTATCGGCCCTTTTGAGTTGTTGCGACGTGTTAGGGAGGTTGCTTATGAGCTAGCCCTGCCTCCCAACCTATTAGGGGTTCATCCGGTGTTCCACGTCTCCATGCTCCGGAAGTATCACGGTGACCCGACTAATGTTTTGGATTTCGGCTTAGTCCAGTTGGACAAGGATCTATCATATGTTGAGGAGCCTATGGCTATATTGGACAGGCAGGTCAGAAAGCTCATATCAAAGGATATTGCGTCAGTAAAGGTTCAATGGAGGGGTCAGCCAGTCGAGGAGGCAAATTGGGAGACCGAGCAGGATATGCGGAGTCAGTACCCCCATCTTTTCACAGCTTCAGGTATGTTTCTATGCTCGTTCGAGGACGAACAATTTTCTTAAGAGGGGGAGGATGTAACGACCCGGTCGGTCATTTTGAGATTTAGTGCCCCGATTCCCTAATAACCGCTTCTTCCATGTCTATTTATGTTATTGGAACTTGTCGGGTCGTTGAGTGATGAAATTCGGGGTGATTTGGCAAACATAGTCCATAAATGTGGAATTTAACTTTAGAAATCTGGCGGTAGCTAGAGCTATGTAAAGACAAACCTGGAATGGAATTCCATCGAATCCGTTAGCTCCGTTGGGTGATTTCGAGGTTAGGAGCGTGTTCGGAATGTGTTTTCGAGGTCGGTTATGGATTAAGGCTTGAATTGGCGAAAGTTAGAATTTCGGCGATTTCAGCTGATAGGTGAAATTTTGACATCGAACTCGGAATGGAATTTTGAAAGCGACAGCAGGTCCATAAAGTCATTTATGACCTGTGTGCAAAATTTGAGGTCATTCGAATGAGTTTAGACGTGTTTTGGCATCGGATGTGAATTCTAGAAATTTCATAAGTTCTTAGGCCTAAATCTATGCATATTTGATGGTTTTGATGTTATGAGATGTGTTTTTAAGGCTCAACCAAGTTTGAACAAGGTATTAGGGTCAGTCGGTAGGTTTGGTTGAGGTCCTAGGGGCCTCGGGGTTGTTTCGGATGCCCAACGGGTGAACTTGGGACTTTAAGAGCAGCTGAACCATTCTGGTTCTAGTGTCTCACATCTGCGATGGTATTTCCGCAGGTGCGTACACACAGTTGCGAAGGGGGTGTACGCAGGTGTGGACGTAGCTTAGGCTGCCCTGACTCGCATGCGCAAAAGAGTATATGCATGTGTAGAGCAGCACCTGCGACCCAGCCACCGCAGGTGCGACCCTAGGTCTTTTAATGCGTTTTCGGACCTGCGATTGTGTTTCTGCAGGTGCGGCACCGCATGTGAGATCCCAGTGTCGCAGGTGCAAAACATCTGGGCTGGTTATACAAAAATCCAAGGGTTTGAAATTCGTAGCTCCAAAATCGATTGTGAGCTCGGGACTTGGAAATTTTCAGTGGGATTTGAAGAGGAGAATCATAGGTAACGTTTTCTAACCTTAATCCATTTTTATATCAATAATCTCTATCAATTTACTCAATCTAATCAATGAAATTGGATGAAAAACCATGAAATTGGGATGAATTTTCCCCAAGTAGAAATATGAGGATTTAGGGAGATTTAGACGTCGAATTTTGTTAATTCTTGTTTGTGTGGGTTCATGAGCGAATGGGTGTTCGGGAAATATAAAATTTACCCGATTCCGAGACGTGGGCCCGGGGGACGTTTTTGGGCGAATTTCCTAATTTCGAGTATTAGCTTAGAAATAATTAGCTATTTTGTTCCCTTGAAGTGATATTTACATTATGCAATCGCTTTGAATAGATTTGGGCCACCCGGAGTCGGATACTTGTGGCAAGTGCGATGTATTGAATTCATTAGTGCAGTCAAGGTAAGTGGCTTGCCTAATTCTGTATTGGGGACTTTCCCTTAGGCATTTTTATACTGATTTTTTTACATGGACGCCGTGTACGTGAGGTGACAAATGCGTACACGGGTCATTGTTTCTAAAATCCTATTTTTACTTCCATGAAATCACCCATTTTCATTCATATATTACTGTTTCCTGTCTTAATTGAGTAGTTAGCTTAAGAGTAAGCATGCCTACCTGTCCTTACTTGATTTCCCCTTATTTTCTACTAGTTTCACCATGCTTAGGTAGCTTTACTATATTCTTCCCTGTTGTTTTTCTGGACTGTTTAATTAAGTCGTATCTGACATACTTCTGCTTTGGATATTTAAATTGGGACTACGGACCGAGATCCGAGAGCTTTCCCCCTATACTGCATTTCATATTTAAATTGGGACTACGGACCGAGATCCGGGAGCTTTCCCCCTGTACTGAAATGCATATTTAAATTGGGACTACGGACGGAGATCCGGGAGCTTTCCTCCTGTACTGCATAGCATATTTAAATTGGGACTACTGACTTAGATCCGAGAGCTTTCCCCTTGTACTGCATTGCACATTTATTTTTGAGATATATGCTATGCTGAGCCGAGGTCTTTGTCTATTATGAATTCTTCCAGTTTCCATTAAACCTGTTTATCATTGCTCATCTATGTTTCACAGTTTTAAATTTATATTGACTTGTTTTAAAAACTCAGTAGAGCCTCAACTTGATCTCGTCACTACTTTACTGGTGTTAGGCTTGGCACTTACGGAGTACCGAATGTGGAGTACTCACGCCCTTTCCTACGCATGTTTTCCCCATGTGCAGATCCAGGTACCAGCACCCACTATCGTGGCTAGGAGTCGTTCTTGCAGCTGCCAGGAAACCATGAGGTAATTCTTCCACCTCCGCAAAATCCCACGAGTCCCCTTCTACTATAATATATGCATAGAGGACTTATGTATTTTCCACTATTTCATTGTATAAAGCTACAGTTAGTACAAAGGTTGTGACTATCGTGACATTTCGGGTTTTGGGAAGTGAAAGTGCACATGCTGAGAAGCTATGTTATGTCTACTTGAGTTCTTTTCCTGTCTTTATTTTATTGATTCTATTATTTTCCGAAAATTTTAGTCTTACCTAGTCGTAGAGACTAGGTGCCGTCACGATACCTTTCGGAGGGAAAAACGGGTCGTGATAGGTTTATATTAATCATCGCAGTTTGAAATATTTATTCAAGCAATGGGATCTCAATTTGATGCCGTTTAGATGGCTTGAGTTATTAGAGGATTATGACATCACCATTCTTTATCATCCAAGCAAGGCGAATGTAGTCGCAAATGCCTTGAGCAGGAAGGAAGAGAGTATGGGTAGCTTGGCATTCATTTCAGCAGAGGTGAGGCCACTAGTTTCGGACATTCAGTCCTTGGCTAACAGACTTGTGAGGTTGGATATTTTAGAGCCTAGTCGAGTTCTTGCTTGCGTCGTTGCCTAGTCTTCACTATTGGAGAAGATCAAGGCTCGACAGTTTGATGATCTGCACCTGTTGATTCTCAGGGAGACGGTACTATCGATTAATGACAATGAGGTTTCTATCAGCAAGGATTGTGTTCTGCGGCTCCAGGGTCGTCTATGTGTTTCGAATGTCAATGGCTTGGGGGACAGGATTCTAGAGGAGGCGCACAATTCTCGATATTCAATTCACCCAAGTGCTACGAAGATATATAGCAACCTAAGGCAGCATTATTGGTGGCGGCGGATGAAGAAATACATATTTGAGTATGTAGCCATATGTCTAAATTGCCAGCAGGTTAAGTATGAGCACTAGAGGCTAGGAGGCCTACTCCGGCAGATGACTATGCCCAAGTTGAAGTAGGAGCACATCACTACGGACTTCATAGTTGGGTTGCCGCGAACATTGTGGATGTTTGATGCAGTTTGGGTAATTTCGATAGATTGACCAAGTGGGCACACTTCATTCGTGTGATGACTACGTAAACTTCAGAGAGGTTGGCCCAGATTTATATTAAGGAGATAGTTCGGCTGCACTGTGTGCCTTTTTCCATCATATCAGACAGAGATCCTCAGTTTACTTCGCATTTCTGGAGAGCCGTACAGAGTGAGTTGGGGACCCACGCAAAGCTCAGCACCGCATTTCATCTACAGACCTATGACAGTCGGAGTGGATAATTCAGATACTGGAGGACATGCTTAGAGCATGCGTGATTGACTTTGGAGGACAATAGGATCGATTCTTGCCTTTCGCCGAGTTTGCTTACAACAAGAGTTACCATTCCAGCATCGAGATGGCTCCATTGGAGGATTTATATGGTCGGATATGTCGTTCTCCCATTGGGTGGTTTGAGCCCACCGAGGCTAGGTTGTAAGGTACTGATTTGGTGAAGGATGCCTTGGAAAGGTAAATTTGATTCAGGAGAGACTTCGCACAGCACAATCCCGAGAGAAGAGTTATGCGGATCAGAAGGCACGTGACTTAACATTTATGGTGGGCGAGAAGGTTATCTTGAATGTCTCGCCGATGATGGGAATCATGAGGTTTAGGAAGAAGGGCAAGTTGAGCCCACGGTTTATAGGCTCATTTGAGGTGTTGAGGCGAGTTGGGGAGGTTTCTTATAAGATTGCTTTGCCTCCCAGTCTATCAAGAGTTCATCCGGTATTCCACGTGTCTATGCTCCGGAAGTATCATCCCGACCTATCACATGTGTTAGGTTTTAGCACGATTCAGTTAGATGAGAGTCTTGGTTATAAAGAGGTGCAGTTGCCATTGTTGACAGGATCCCAGTTGAGATCCAAGAGGATTTCCGCAGTAAAGGTTCATTGGAGGGGCCAACCAATCGAGGAGGCGACTTGGGAGTCTGAGGAAGACAAGCGGAGCAGATACCCTTACTTATTCACCACTCCAGGTACGATTCTAGACCCATTCGAGGACAAACATTTGTTTAAGAGGTGGAGAATGTACCGACCCGACCGGTTGTTTTTCTTTCTAGAACCCTTTTCCCATAAATAAGACTCCCCAAATGTGCTTTTACTATTTTATGACTTGCAGGGATGGTTTGTTTGATATTTAAAAAAGGTTCGGGTTGAAATCAGAACAATTATTTCATTAAGTTGTCCTTACAAAGGCTATGTTTGACTTTGGTAAACGTTTTGTGTAAATGACCTTGGAATTGGGATTTGATGGTTCCAATAGGTTCGTATGATGATTTCGGACTTGGGCGTATGCTCGGATCGGATTTTGGATGACCCGGGATTGTTTCGGTGCCTAATATTGAAAGGTTGTTCTTTTAAGGATTTTGAAGTTCATAAAATTTGGTTTAGACTAGATTTTGGTGATATCGAGGTCCGAATGAAATTCCGAGACTGGGAATAGTTCCTAATGTCATTTAAGACTTGCATGTAAAATTTAATGTCATTCCGAGTTGATTTGATAGGGATCGATGTGTGGAAGTCTTTTTAGAAGTTTTTGAGTTCATGAGTCAATCCATGCCTTTTGGTGTCTGATTCTTATTTTTTAAGTTACTTCCGTGTTTTGATCACTCGAGCAAGTTTGTATGAGATTATTAGACTCGTGTGGGTAATTGGTGTGGAGCCCCGATGGCTCGGGTGAGTTTCGGATATTCGATAGGATGAGAAAACACTTTAGTTTTCTATTGTTTATTACTGGTGCTGGAGGTCTCGCAAATGCAAGAAATTGTTTGAATTTTCGAGAAGAGCTTCGCAGTTGCTAGGAGGCTTGACATGGGCTAGTTTTCACATTTGCGACACTTGAGCCGCATTTTTTACCTCAGCAGTGTTCGCAGTTGCGACACTTTTTTTTGCATTTGCGACCTTAGCAGCTGAAGTCCAGAGTCCGCATTTGCGAGAGATTTTTCGCATTTTCGACCTTCGCATTGTCGCAAATGCGACATCATAAACCTGTGCCTAGCTCATTTAATGCGGGATTTAGACCATTTATCTCAATTTCTTTCATCTCTTGTGCGATTTTTGGAGCTTTTGGAAGAGAGTTTTCACCTAGAACTTTGAGGTGAGTAGTTTCTACACAACATGTGTTAAATACACATATCATGGGTAGATTAACATGTAAAAATTTGGAAAATCAGGGGTTTAGATTAAAACCTAGGTTTTGTGTAAAATTGGTATTTGACCACAAAAATGGTTATGGAAGATAAAAAAAAACATATATTTGCGTTCATGGGGTTATGGGTCACAATTTTCTTCGAAAACTTTCATAATCCGGGCACGTGGGCCTAGGGGTGAATTTTAAGAATATTACATTTAGGGTTGGATAACCTCTTAAATAGTTGGAATACCAACTTTTGAGCATGTACCGATTAGTTTATATACCATTTGATTAGTTTTGGGTTGATTCGGCACTGAATTAATGGTGTGAGCACATTCTTGGACCAAGAAGTAGGCCTTGAGATGACGTAAGTCTCTTTTCTAACCTTGTAAGAGGGAATTAACCCCATAGGTGAACTTACATCAATATGTACTTCTATTTGTTGGGGCTACGTAAGCACAATATGATGAGAGTCCGTGTGTATCTACTATTCATGCTTATGTCTTGGCAGATTTAGGCTTACACCATATTTCGTTGATACTGTTGCTTGTTTATGCTTACGAATTGTTAAATAAAAGTGAAAGTTGAGGATTTTAATATTTTAAAGTTCCAAGTTGAATTTCTTATTTTTAAAAGGAATTGATAAATATTATGATAAATTGAGAAAATCTATGTTCAACCGCTTCGCAAGTATATTCAGCGAGCGGGATAAATTTCCAGTACTCTCATGGGAGCGGGCCATTCGCCTTGGTAGGTTAATTGATATATCATATGATTCGGGTCGTTCGACCCTCGACATAGCACAATATATTTATATGTATATTTTGATCCGGCCGTACATACTCGGCATAATTCGTGCGTAAAGATATTGGAACTCCTTTATAGTTAATATTGTTTCATGGACTTGAAAGGTGAAAGGATTTAAAGAGAGAAATTACTTGATCCTTATATGATATGAAAGGATTGTTTACTTATTTTCCTGCTCTGAGTCATATTATTATTCTATTTGTCATGTTTAATTAGAAATTCATATTATTAAATTTTTGGCCCATAGTAATTGTCGAAGTCGACCCCTCGTCACTAATTCTTGGAAGTTAGACTAGATACTTACTGGGTACATATTGTTTATGTACTCACGCTACACTTATGCACTTGATGTGCAAGATATGAGGCATGTGCATCTGGTTATCAGTCTGACGCGCACTCTTGACTGCTGGTTTGAGACTACACAGTGAGCTGCCCTTCCGAGCCGTTCAGCAGCATCCAGAGTCTCTCTTTTGATTATTTTCTGTCTATTCTGTTTCAGACAGTAGAATAAAAATCTTTTGTATATTGTGCTAGTAGCCCACATACGTGTGACACCAGATCCTGGCACACACTAGTAGAATTATGATTTTCATTTTATCCTTATGGTCATATACAATTAGCCGCTTTCGTTTGTTAATTTAAATTTATGTTTTACTAAATCTATTAAACTAAAGAAAGACATTTACTTGGAAGAACTTATTAAAATGAGAATTCACCAGGTTGCTCACTGTTGGCTTGCCTAGCAATGGTGTTGGGCGCCATCACGATCTAAAATAAAGTTGTGTCAAGAGAATTGGTAACTTATATCACTAATATGATGGGTTCATCCAGTTCTTAGATTTGTCCACGAAATTCTTAAACTGGCAAATAATTTTTTTGAAGTCGGTGTTTCCTTTTTTTAATCACACTTTGATAAGTTTGTAGTTCAACTCTTTGAAGATCTGGAGGTATATAAGAAGGATACAATCATACACATATAATCATAATCAAAAAAGATATTTTTCTTTAAAATGATTCACTATTATCACAACATTACGACATCAATAACCATTGAAATATAAAATATATAAAAGCAAGAAGCATCCAAGGAAAGCACAAATACAACAACAAATTAATAAAAATCAAAAGGATAAACTCAAAGAGTAGAAAACACAAACAATAGTGCCGAAGGATGAAGGTGAGTATTACCGTGAGAAGGTAATATATTTTCAGCAACACTAAGTATCCTTGATGTTTGTGGTACTTGTTCATGGCCAATGTTAGAGTCAGGAACCTGATAAATATTAACACACTAGTTAACAATATTGTTATAGGATTAAATCTTTGTAAAAATGTCTAAAACTTATAAAATCGAGTTAGGTGCCATTGATATTTTGACACATAGGTTCATTAGCAGCATATTTGTGCATGAATTGTCTAATTTGGAGTAATATTGATTGCATCATATCCTGGTTCTTTTTTCATCAGATTCATTTTTTCATTGTGTTTTTCTTTTAACTCGGTTATCTTTTGTTCTAATCTTTGTATAGCCTCACTAGATGAATCTTCTGCACCAATACTTTCTAAGGAGGATCTACTACCCCATACAAGTGAAGGAGTTGGACCAAGTCCTAAATCACGAACACACCCACTTTTTCATTTCCCAAAACTCGAGAATACACATCGCCTTCCCAAGCAACACTACGAGGAGGTTGGTTTGTAGATCTTTCACCATTGCTCATCCTTTCATTTATCATATCCTAAACGTGGAATACACAATAAATTCAATTTTAAAATACATTTATTCTATTTTATATTTTTTCTAAAAGTTTCCTAATTAAGAAAATAAAAGAAAGAAGCTCTTATGATTTCCTTGGCAGAATCATCATCCAGTGGTCTATCATCCTTATGTTTTTATGAGTTAATGAAAATATTTCTGCTCGTGTAGGGTCTATCCCATTTAAAACCAAACACAATAAATTGATGTCAGATATGCATGACAACAAAGCTATTAAAATATTATAATTACTAATTTCCATAGGATTACCTGCTCATCCGTCAAGGTGGCAATACTTTTGGATCCTCCCGTGTAAGGCATCTTTTGATTGGCTCTATTATTTCTATTTTCTTGTGTACCTCTCTGTCATTGAAATATTAAAACGATATGTTATAAATTATAAATAAAAATTGAGTATAAACTAAAATGAAAACACTATGCAAATAAGCAACTAGGGGTATTTTCAAGATTAGTTGATACCTTAGCTTTATCAGAATGTCAATAATATACAAGACCACTCCACTGATCCCGCGGTATGCAACTTGGTCTATATTATAGCAAAGCGTCTTTAGTCTTATATTTTCACATATACTCACATTTTAAATAGTACTTGTAATCTTTCCATTTCTTTCCTAGTGATTTTAAGACATAAGCTTCTCCAAGTCTTGGGATAGAGAACTTCTTTTGAAAAATAAAAGCCAACAATAGAAGGAAATAACATCTATAAAATTATGAGCTTTTTATATAATAATAATAATAATAATAATAATAATAATAATAATAATAACAATAATAATGATGATGATAACAACAACAACAACTATTACTATTCCATACGCTCACAAAATCCACCAATTACTTTTTTTCCTCCTTAACAAAATTTCCCCAATCATCTAAATGCACAGGTGTTAGTTCTGGAGTTCTTGCAACAATTCCTAGAAAGCTAGCAAACTTTCTAAAATTTTCGCCAATATCTTTATTTCGATTATTAAACGACACATCAATTGTCTTATCCGGAGGGAGTTTCCAAATATCTTTTAGTAACAAAGGCCCACGAACCTTTCTTGCCTCCAAAGTACCTAGAATACAAAAGATTTGATGGTTATTCGAATGTCATTAGAGAATGAAAAAATTCGAAGGGAAAGGAAAAAATCTTGTGTCTTCTTTCTGTTTCTGCAACGGTCCTCTTTTATTCCATAAAATAAAACTATTTTCACCAAGTAGTTGAGAGGACAGGATTTATCACAATTTAGAAATGGTCAGAAATTATTGCTACTTAAACGAGGAAAAATGGACAATTTCTCATTGACTTTCTGTTGGCAGAAATACATGTAAACTTCTAAGTGTATCATGGCTCATAAGGAATTTACATTAATACTGCTACACAAAGGATCAGTTTGTCTGTTCTTAGTCCACGAATGAAAAAAAAAAATAACAAGTACGTAAATGACTAAACAAAAAGATACCAATGTTATTTTGTTCTTATGTTTTATCTAACATTCTACCATGAATATTCACCTCTCATGCCTTAAAGTTACAAAGTAGTAATGGAACTGATTTTTAAGCCTTACTTTCCATTAGAGAAGGGATACCTAAATCGAAACAAAAAATATCCAAAAATGATGAATCATAAACAAAACATGTAACTTCAGAACAAAGCTGTAAGAAGCTCACCTTTTAGACCATAACACAATATACACAAATTAGAGTAACCAAAGTTTTCGCAGAACTAAGATAACAAAACTAGAGAAAAATACAACAAAGTTAAGGATATAGCACCGAAACAATTATATCACAATAAGAAAAAAGTAACAAACCAAATTAAACTTCTGATTATCAACAAGAGGATGAAAAGTTACACCCATCAACTTCAAGAAGAAAGCAGTATTGCCTAGTTTACCAAATCTAAAACTTTAAAATTTAGAGAAATGATAACATAATCAACATCTAATAACTCACCAATTTAGACTATATCAATAATTTGGCCGGTCATCAAAATTTAATATTCCTACTACTCCCTTTTTAATAAAAGTTATTGTAGTAAGTAGTAATTTGGATGTTGAGCTTTGTATCAAATATTGATTTTAATGAATAATATGATATAGGGATCAAATCTTGATGATTCTTGGATTGGTTGAGTTGGGATTTTAAGTATTGAGTCAACATATTGGTCAAAAGGTTGAATCTTTCTTTTACCATAATAATCGAACCCTAAATTCTAAAAGATAGAGATACGGATAGAACGTGTATAGAAATAAATTGACATTTAGAAATAGAGATATAGAGGGAATCAAAATCGTACCTACAACCTGGAAGAATTTTGTTTGTTGAAGGCCAAATTGCAATGGTTAGTTTTCTTATTTCAGCAACTTTGCAAAGCTTATGAAGGCTTCACCGTAAAGTTGAAGGCCGCACAACGAGATATAATTTGTTTAAGGAACATTGAGTGGTAAATTAAATCGGAGGAAAAATATTTAGAGGGAAAACTAAATTGGAGGGACGAGGAAAAGTAAACACCAAAGTTTTGCGGGATATTCTCTTGAATTGCCACTGAAAATATAATTATTCCTGGCTACTATTCTTTGGCGATTAATATCTTGCCTTCATTGAATACATTAGCGGCAATTAAGTTATTGCCAACAAATAATTGCAGCTAAAACCACTTTTTGTTGTAGTGCATGTGTTGTATCAATTTCGGGGCTGAGGGATTGCTTGGTTGCTTCTTTGAATTGTCATGTGCTGGTGAAGTGCGGGGTTACTCTGTGCATATTGGATGTGTATTGATGATCAGAGTAAGGTGAGTGGTCATCGATAAGTATCTAATAAGTTCCAGATCATATGCTGTATTTTTAGACACGTGAATTTGTCAGGGTTTGAGACCGGTAGTGATGGTGACCGAACCTGCGGTATTTCTATGTCAAGAATATTCTACATGGCAATATTAGAGGGATACAATAAACGGCTTCGGATTCACAAAAGGTTCCTTCATGGGAGCATATTGGATTGGATAATTGATTTTATGTTAATGATTTCCAAAGAATTCACCATGGTTATGTCCACGCCCCGTAGATGATGTTTTCTACAGGTATAGAAGAATATTACGTATGGTGATGTTCTCCTGGATTGAGTTAATTGAAAGGTTTTCGGTTGATGAGGTGTTCAATTTGCTTGTGGTTCAGAGTTGACTATTATATTTTTATATTTTCACGAGTTAGCATTTTAGCGACAGTGCACCGTGTGGGGTTGAAAGTTGCGAGCTCAAGGTTGCGGTTTAGTTTTGAATAGAAGTATATGAGTTCTTGATGACATAGACGATTTCAGATGTTTAAGAGAATGCTGCACTATTTGATGTCATTGGAGGAGAATGCGCATGTTGGCAAGTGCATTGTGTTTTGACTTGTGGGTATTTTTCTGTAAAATGATAGACTATGAGTGACGTATCAGCCATTTGAATAGTGTTCGCTAGAGGTTCTGGGGCTGGAGCTTCATGTTCGCATTGATGGATAACGTTCGTGCCGGTTGGTTGGGAGCCGAGGTTGTCTTTTTCGCGTCCGGGTGTTATGTTTTGCGTTCACGTACCATGGCACCCGTGTGTTTACTGCGTTCACGTGCGTTGTGTCATGAATGTGTTAGGCAATTTCATGTCAGACGCGTTTTTTCTTCACGATCGCAAAAGTAATCCCGCGGTCGTGATGAGTATTGTTTTTCAGTGATTATAAATTACTCTTTCTCAAAGGTCTTAGTCATTTTATCATATTTTGAGCTATAGAGCTCGAATTTATCCGATTTTTTAAGTAATCTTCACCACATGGAACGTGTAACGACCTGACTGGTCGTTTTGTATTATCGGACACAATTTCCCTAAATGAAACTTTCATAGTGGCTTATTATGATTAATGACTTGCGGGGACGAGTGGTTCGTGATTCGAAAGCGTTTAGAGTGATATAGGAGCACTTGGTTCCTTAAGGTTAGCCTTTAAGGCCATGTTTGACTTCGGTCAACATTTTGAGAAAACGACCTCGGAATCGAGTTTCGACGATTCCGGTAGCTTCGTATGATGATCTCGGACTTGGGCGTATGTTCGAAATGGCTTTTGGATGACCCTGGAGCGTTTTGGCGCTCATAGCGAAATAACAGTTCACTTAGGTTCATATTGTGGTTTGGGACGTGTTCTTGTGTTATCAAGATCCAAATGGAATTCCCAGATCAGGAATAGATCTGTTATGTCATTTATGACTTGCTTGCAAAATTTTGTGTCATTCTAAGTAGTATAGGTTGATTCGGCGCATTGTAACCAAATTCAAGAACTTAAAGTTCCTAAGTTTGATTATAGAGGTTTTGAGGTGTGATTTTGAGTTTTAGCATTTTTTTGAGTGTTCCGAAGGCTCGAGCGAGTCCTTATTATAATTTGGGACTTGTTGGTATATTTGGATGGGGGCTCGGGTAGGACCATATGCCTCTCGGGCACTAAACGAGGCCAAAAATCAGCTGAAGCAGTTGCTAGTGTACCTGATCTGGTGTGACCGCAAGTGCGGTTTCCCAGTCACAGGTGCGAGACCGCTCCTGCGGTCCTTGCCTCGCAGGTGCGGCTTCAGGTGAGGCTTCCCATTTATCGCAGGTGCGGATAATATCTGCAGGAGCACAGCCGCAGGTGCGAGCTACTCTGCGCAGGTGCGAGCCCGTGCCCCTTGCCCCTCTTCCCCTTGTGCGAGTCTTTTCTCGCAGGCGCGAGACTGCAGATGCGGAAACCCTGTAGGAAGTGAGGTCTTTTAAAATATGGTAAATAACCATTTTACTCCATTTCTTTCCTCCATAGTCGACCTTGAGAGCTTGGAAAAGAGACAAACGAAAGGTAAGTGATCTATACTCTAAAATTAGTTTAATACATGAAATTATAGGTAGATTAACCTCCTAAATAGTGAAAATCAAGGGTTAGAGTAAAAACGTAGGGCTTTATGAAATTTGGGGAATGACCCACTAAACTAGCTATGGAATCATACAAAAACCAAATATTAATGATCCTTAGGGTATGGGTAAGTGTTTCCTTCAAGAATTTCCGGAATCCGAGCATGTGGGCCTTGGGTGTATTTTTGGGATTATTTAAAGTAGGTTGAAATAACTACTTAATTAGGTAAATTTCATATTTTTGAGCATAGATTAATTCATGTATACAATATTTGACTAGTTTCGAGTCCTTCAGATACGAGTTTGGAGGTTCGGACACGTTGTTGACCAGGAAAGTAGGTTCTACACGAGGTGAGTCTCCTTTCTAACCTTGTAAGAGGGAATTGTCCCCATAGGTGATTATAAATAATTGCATGTCCTTATTTGCAGGGGCTACGCACGCACAAAGTGATGAGAGTCCGTGCGTAGCTACTATTATATATGCTGGGTAGTTCTAGGACTCACAATCATGCTTTTATATGCCTTACATGTATCCCTATATCTATTTGAGTTGAATAGTATCCCTGAATTGGTATGAGAGTACTAGGAAGTTATGTTCAAAAAAATCATATTGCTTAAGTTCTTTCTTGTACATACAATCTCTGTTAAATCCCTATTATTGAAAAAATATGTGTATGTATACGGCACCCGCGTCGCATGTATGATTCGTGAGTGGGATAGCCCTAGTATTATGTCAACCGCGTCGCATGTTCGATTCGCGAGCGGGGTAGTAGATGCATCTATGGTTCGAGCTGTTCGACCCTCGGCAGTGCACATTTATTTCGCAGCGCTTCGGCCGTACTCTTTCGGCCTATTATGAGCTATATGATTTACTAGGAGTTTTGTTGTAATTGTATAAACTGTTTCATGTGAAAAAGGGAATTTAGTACATTATATGCTAGTGAAATTTGACCTGCAAAGGTAATTACAATTAAACTTGATATTTTATGTCTTTGTGATTACTACGACTGTTATGCCTTCCTAGTCCTTATTAAATTATGTTATTTAGAGATTTTGACCCGAGTAAGTATCACGTCTACCTCTCGTCACTACTTCTTCGAGATTAGGCAGGATACTCACTGGGTACATATCTGTTTATGTACTCATGCTACGCTTTTGTACTTAATTGTATAGGCTCTGAGGCAGGTGCATCTGGGCATTCATCCGGAGCTCGCCCCTGATGTATATTTGGCGTAGACTTCTCGGTGAGTTGCTTTCCTTGACGTATCTCTCTGGAAGCACCTTGGAGTTCCTCTTTTCTTTTGCTATGTCTGTATTACTTTTCTTCAGACAGTAGGGCAAACTTGTGTTTTCATTTGGATACTCGTTTCTATTAGATGCCCGTAGACCTGTGACGCCAGTTCCTGGCATGCCCACGTAGTGGATATTCCATTATTTTGCGTTGTAATTATTGGTGGTGATTATTATATTTATTACTCACTTTTGGTTGTCTAAGTCACTTGTTTACTTCGAAATTAGAAATCTAAAATAAACCTCTCAAGTATGGGAAATTGTTTTATAAATTAAAAAGGGATCACTAGTAAATTAAGGGTGGGTTGCCTGACATCGGAGTTGGGCGCCATAGCGAACTAAATTGGGATTTGGGTCGTGACAACATGGTATCAGAGCTATAGGTTCACGTAGGTCTCACAAGTCACGGGCAAACCTAATAGAGTCTTGCGGATTGATACAGAGATGTCTGTATCTATCTTTGGGAGGCTATAGGGTGTTAGGAACCTCTCTGTATGTATGTTCTATCGTGCAGTCGATGGTTTACTAAATCTCATTCTTCTATTCTCTCACAGATGATGAGGACTCGTGCGGCTGGCGTTCTTGACCTAGGAGATGTCGTTACCCCCACCGTCCGAGGCCGTGGCAGAGGCCGGGGGAGGGAATCGGCCTGAGGTAGGGGACGAGGGCGTCCCAAAACTGTTCCAGTAGCACACCCGGCAGATCCGGCAAAGGATCCTATCACGGAGGAGCAGGGCAAGTTGCCCCCAGCATATCCTGTCCCAGTAGGCTTTATTACGGCGCTAGGCTTCCAGGAGGTCATGTGCCGCATGATAAGATTCATGGATTCTATGACGTAGGATGGTTTATTTCCAGCAGATCTTACCGCATATCAGGAGGGACGGGGAGTCTAGACCCCTACTGCCCACGCAACAGGCCATGCAGCATCTGTTTATCAGACCCCGGGTACACTGCCCGTGGGTGGAGCCCAGCCTGTAGCAGCAGCACCTGACCTCAGACCAGTTGCAAACGACGATCCGCAGATGTTACAGGATAGATGGACCCGATTGCGCCCTCCTATCTTCGGAGGTGAGAAGGGCGAGGATGCCTAGGCCTTCATTGGTAGGTGCAGGGACAGACTACACAACATGAGGATACTGGAGTCCCATGGAATGGACTTCACTACTTTTCAGCTTGAGGGCAGGGCCCGCAGATGGCGGCAGTCCTATATCCTTGGTAGACCGGCAGGTTCCCCTCCCATCACTTTGAACAAGTTCACTCAGCTGTTCCTGGACAAGTACATTCCACCATCCGAGAGGGAAGAACTGCGGTATCAGTTTGAGCAGCTGGAGCAGGGACAGATGCCGGTGACAGACTACGAGGCCAGGTTTTCCGATTGGTCTCGTCATGCCCTTATGATACTTCCTACTGATGTTGCGAGTGTGCAGAACTTTGTAGGTGGGCTGCACTTAGCTATTTCGGCCAACATGGCCCTAGAAGTGGAGATGGGGACTCCCTATCAGCTTGTGGTCGAGATAGCTCGCCAGATTGAGGGTTATCCATCGAGGGGCAGAGAGCAGAGTCAGCATGATAAGAGAGCTAGATTTTCTAGAGATTTCAGAGGTTCCCCAGTCAAGGGTAGAGGTTAGTTTGGTAGAGGCCAGCCTAGCAGGCCTCCATATTTAGCTCCTCCACCACCTCCCTGTGGTGCTCCAGTGATGCCCTATTTCAGCGCCATGCCAAAGAGTTCCTACCGTTCACCAACCATTCAGGGTCCCTCAGGCGGGTATTCCGCTCATCAGGGGTCTTCTCACCATCCCCTAGCTATCCAGGGTTCTTCTTTAGGGAAGCAGGCCATGCCACCGGCGAGGTGTTATGAGTGTCGGGATTCAGGCCAAATGAGGAGGACTTGTCCCAGGCTTCGGAGCAAGGCCGTTCAGCAGAGTTATCAGCCTACATTTTCAGCACTAGCAGTTCGTCCACCTAGAGGTGGAGGGCAGGCTGGTAGAGGTCGTCCCAGAGGTGGAGGCCAGGCAGGGGGAGCTCTCTCGGCCCCTATTCATTCCAGCGGAGGTCAGTCATCCGGTGCTCCAGCTAGATTCTATGCTATTGCATCCCGATCAGATGCAGTGGACTCAGATGTCGTGATCACAAGTACTATTTCAGTATGTGGTAGATAGGCATCAACGTTATTTGATCCAGGATCCACTTATTCATATGTGTCATCCTTACTTGCTTGTTTCCTTGGTGTTCCTCGCGAGTCCTTGGGTACTCCTATTTGTGTGTCCACTCCCGTGGGCGATTCTGTGGTAGTAGACCAGATTTATCGGTCATGCGTGATTTCATTTTATGGGTTCGAGACCAGAGCGGATCTCCTATTGCTCGACATGGTTGATTTTGAGACTATTCTAGGCATGGATTGGCTATATCCCTATCATGTGGTGCTAGATTTCCATGCCAAGATAGTTACTTTACCCATGCCCAAGTTGCCTAGGCATGAGTGGAGGGGTTCCTCTGTTAGTGCAACCAATCGGGTTATTTCTTTCCTGAAGGCTCGACATATGGTCGAGAAGGGTTGTCCGGCGTATCTTGCTTATGTGCGGGACACCACCACTGAGTCTCCGACGATTGATTCAGTGCCAGTGGTCCGAGAGTTTGCTGACGTATTTCCTGCAGACCTTCCAGGCATGCCGCCGGATCGTAATATTAATTTCTGCATTGATTTAGCTCCAGGAACCCAGCCTATATCTATTCCTCCGTACATTATTGCTCCGAAAGAGTTGAAGGAGTCAAAGGAGAAGCTTGGGGAGTTGTTGCTAAGGGGTTCATCAGACCAAGTGTATCGCAGTGGGGTGCTCCAGTTTTATTCATGAAGAAGAAGGATGGGTCCATGCAGATGTGTATTGATTACCGCCAGTTGAACAAGGTCACCATTAAGAAGAAGTATCATTTTACGCGCATCGATGATTTGTTTGACCAGTTGCAGGGTGCTCGGGTTTTTTCTAAGATTGATTTGAGATCAGGATATCATTAGTTGAAGATTCGGGCCTCAAATGTTCCGAAGACTGCTTTTCGTACGAGATATGTCCATTATGAGTTCGTGGTGATGTCCTTTGGCTTGACTAATGTCCCAGCAGTATTTATGGACTTGATGAATAGGGTATTCAGGCCGTACATTGATTCTTTTGTCGTTGTCTTCATTGATGATATTCTGATTTATTCACGTAGCCTGGGAGAGCACGAGCATCATTTGAGGGTGGTGCTCCAGACTTTTCGAGAGCATAAGCTATATGCTAAGTTCTCCAAGTGTGAGTTTTGGTTGGATTCTGTGGCATTCTTGGGACATTTGGTATCTGGAGAGGGTATCAAGGTTGATCCTAAGAAGATTGAGGCAGTTCAGAGTTGGCCACGTCATACTTCAGCTATAGAGATCATGAGTTTGTTGGGTCTAGCAGGCTAATACCGGCGATCTATGGAGGGCTTTTCATCCATTGCAGCCCCAATGACTTGATTGACTTAGAAGGATGCCCCGTTCTGAAGGTCCGACGAGTGTGAGGCGAGCTTTCCGAAGCTCAAGACAGCATTGACCTCAGCACCAGTTCTGGTATTGCCTTCCGGTTCTGGGATGTATACAGTGTATTGCGATGCTTCACGCGTTGTCTTGGGGTGTGTGATGATACAGGAAGGGAGAGTTATTGATTATGCTTCGCACCAGCTGAAGGTTCACGAGAAGAATTACCCTGTGCACGATTTGGAGTTGGCGGCGATTGTTCATACCCTTAAGATTTGGAGGCATTACTTGTATGGGGTATCCTGTGAAGGTTTATACAGACCACCACAACTTGCAGCACTTGTTCAAGCAGAGGGATATTAATTTGAGGCAATGCAGGTGGCTTAAGCTGCTGAAGGATTATGACATCACAATTCTTTATCATCCGGGCAAGGCAAATGTGGTAGCAAATGCTTTGAGTAGGAAGGCGGAGAGTATGGGTAGGTTAGCTTATATTGCAGCAGAGGAGAGACCTCTAGCCTTGGAAATTTACTCCTTGGCTAATCGCCTGGTGAGATTAGACCTTTCAGAGCCTTGCCGAGTTCTAGCACATGTAATTGCCCAATCTTCGTTATTGGGAGAGATTAAGGCTCGGCAGTTTGATGGTCCGTGCTTGGGTAGAGCTACGGGAGATAGTGGTTTAGGGTGGTTCCAAGGAGGTTACTATTGGCGAGGGTGGTGTTTTGAGACTTCACGGCCATTTATGTGTTCCTAATGTCGATTGACCGAGAGACAAGATTCTAGAGGAGGCTTATAGTTCACGGTACTCTGTTCATCCTGGTGCTACGAAGATGTATCGTGATTTGAAGAAGCATTTCTGGTGGAGGAGGATGAAGAAGGACATTGTGGAGTATATGGCTAGGTGTCTTAATCGCCAGCAGGTTATGTATGAGCACCAGAGGCTAGGAGGCATACTTCAGTAAATGCCCACGAGTGGAAGTGGGAGCACATCACTATGGACTTCGTGGTTGGGTTACCTCACACTTTGCGGAAGGTTGACGTAGTTTGGGTCATTGTGGATAGGTTGACCAAATTAGTGAATTTCATTCCAGTGGCTACTACATATACTTCTGAGAGGTTGGCCAAGATCTACATTCGGGAGATAGTCCGGTTGCACGGTGGGCTGGTGTCCATTATATCAGATCAAAGTCCTCAGTTCACCTCGCACTTCTGGAGAGCATTGCATAGTGATATGGGTACCCAAATAGATATCAGCACAACATTTCACCCTCAGACTGAGTGTCAGTCGGAGCGTATAGTTCAGATATTGGAGGACATGCTCAGGGCATGTGTGATTGACTTCGGAGGTCAGTGGGATCAGTTCTTGCCTTTGTCCGAGTTTGCTTACAATAATAGTTTTCGGGCCAGCATTGAGATGGCACCATTTGAGGCTTTGTATGGTCGGCGATGTCGTTCTCTTATCAAGTGGTTTGAGTCTGTAGAGGCTAAGTTATATGGGACCAACCTAGTGAAGGATGCTTTGGAGAAAGTGAAGTTGATTCAGGAGAGGCTCCGCACAGCACAGTCCAGACAGAAGAGTTACGCGGATCAGAAGGCACGTGATGTATCATTTATGGAGGGAGATAAGGTTCTGTTGAAGGTCTCACCGATGAAGGGTATTACGAGGTTCGGAAAGAAAGACAAGTTAAGCTCGAGGGTTATAGGTCCCTTTGAGGTGTTGAGGCGAGTTGGGGAGGTTGCTTATGAGCTAGCTTTACCTCCCAGTTTGTAAGGAGTTCATCCGGTCTTTCATGTATCCATGCTCCGGAGGTACCACGCCAACTTCTCTCACGTAGTTTATTTCAACACTATTCAGTTTGATGAGAGGTTTGGCTACGAGGAGGAGCAAGTTGCTATTATTGATAGGCAAGATCGCCAGTTGAGCTCCAAGAGAGTTTCTGCTGTGAAGGTCCAGTGGAGGGGCCAACCAGCCGAGGAGGCGACCTGGGAGTCCGAGGAGGACATGCGGAGCAAATATCTTCACTTATTCAGCACTTCAGGTATGATTCTAATCTCGTTCGAGGACAAACGTTTGTTTAAGAGGTGGAGAATGTAACAACCCGATCGGTCGTTTGCATTATCGGACCTTGTTCCCCTAACTGAAACTTCCCATAGCGGCTTATTATGATTTATGACTTGCGGGGACGAGTGGTTCGAGGTTCGGAAGTGTTTAGAGTGATATAGGAGCACTTGGTTCCTTAATGTTGGCCTTTAAGGTCAAGTTTGACTTCGGTCAACATTTTGAGTAAACGACCTCGGAATCGAGTTTCGACGGTTCCAGTAGCTTCGTATAATGATTGTCTTGGGCGTATGATCGGAATGGGTTTTTGATAACCCAGGAGCATTTCGGAACCCAATAGTGAAATAAGAGTTCCCTTAGGTTCATATTGTGGTTTCGGACATGTTTTTCTGTTATCGAGGCCCAACCGGAATTCCGAGACCGGGAATAGATCTGTTATTTCATTTATGACTTGCTTGCAATATTTGGTGTCATTCCGAGTAGTATAGGTCGATTCGGCGCATAGTTAGCAAATTCAAGAACTTAAAGTTCCTAAGTTGTTTTAGCGTTGTTTTGGGTGTTCCGAAGGCTGAGCGAGTCCGTATTAGGATTTGGGACTTGTTGGTATATTTGGACAGGGGCTCAGGTAGACACAGGTGCTTCTCGGGCACCAAACGAGGCCAAAAACCAGCTGAAGCAGTTGCTGGTGCACTTGATCTGGTGTGACCGCAGATGCGGTTGCCCAATCGCAGGTGCGAGACCGCTCCTGCGGTCCTTGCTTCGCAGGTGCAGCTTCAAGTGAGGCTGCCCATTTCTCACAGGAGCGGATAATATCCGTAGGAGCGGAGCTGCAAGTGGAAGTTCCTCTCCGCAGGTGCGATCCCAGGCCCCTTGCCCCTCTTCCGCAGGTGCGGTCCTCGAGCCGCAGGTTAGCAAACCCTGTAGGCAGTGAAGTCTTTTAAAATACGGGAAAGAACCATTTTACTCCATTTCTTTCCTCCATAGTCGACGTTGAGAGCTTGGAAATGAGCCAAACTACCTAGCTACTGAAAGGTAAGTGATCTCTACTCTAATATTAGTTTAATACATGAAATCCTAGGTGATTAACCTCCTAATTAGTGAAAATCAAGGGTGAGAGTAAAAACCTAGAGCTTTATGAAATTTGGGGAATTACCCACTAAACTAGTTATGAAATCATACAAAAACCATGTATTAATGATCCTTAGGTTATGGGTAAGTCTTTCCTTCAAGAATTTCCGGAATCCGAGCATGTGGGCCCGGGGTGTATTTTTTGGATTTTTCAAAGTAGTTTGAAATAACTACTTAATTAGGTAAATTTCATATTTTTGAGCATAGATTAATTCATGTATACAATATTTGACTAGTTTCGATTCCTTGAGATACGAGTTTGGAGGTTCGGGCGCGTTCTTGACCCGGAAAGTAGGTTCTACATGAGGTGAGTCTCCTTTCCAACCTTGTAAGAGGGAATTGTCCCCATATGTGATTATAAATAATTGCATGTCCTAATTTGCAGGGGCTACGCACGCACGAAGTGGCGAGAGTCGGTGCGTAGCTACTATTATATATGCTGGGTAGTTCTAGGACTCACAAGCATGATGTTATGTGCCTTACATGTGTCCCTAAATGTATTTGAGTTGCATAGTATCCTTGAATTGGTATGAGAGTACTAGGAAGTTATGTTAAAAAAAATCATATTGTTTAAGTGTTTGCTTGTGCACACAATCATTGTTAAATCCCTAAATATTGAAAAATTATGTGTATCTATACGGCACCCGCGTCGCATGTATGATTCGTGAGCGGTATAGCCCTATTATTATGTCAACCGCGTCGCATGTTCAATTCGCGAGCCGGGTAATAGATCCATCTATGGTTCGATCCGTTCGACCCTCAGAAGTGCACATTTATTTTCGCAACGCTTCGGTTGTACGCTTTCGGCCTATTGTGTGCTATATGATTTACTGGGAGTTTTACTGTAATTGTATAAACTTTTTCATGTGAAAATGGGAATTTAGTACCTTACATGCTAGTGAAATTTGACATGCAAAGGTAATTACAATTAAACTTGATATTTTATGTCTTTGTGATGACTACGACTGTTATGCCTGCCTAGTCCTTAATCAATTATGTTATTTAGATATTTTGACCCTAGTATCAAGTGTACCTATCATCACTACTTCTTCGAGATTAGGCGGGATACTCACTGGGTACATATCTGTTTATGTACTCATACTACGCTTCTGTACTTAATTGTACAATCTCTGAGGTAGGTGTATATGGGCATTCATCCGGAGCTCGCCCCTGACGTATATTTGGCGTGGACTTCTCGATGAGCTTCTTTCCATGACGTATCTCTCTGGCATGACCTTGGAGTTCCTCTTTTCTTTTGCAATGTCTGTATTACTTTTCTTCAGACAGTAGGGCAAACTTGTACTTTCTTTTGGATACTCGTTTCTATTAGATGCCCGTAGACACGTGACGCCAGTTCCTGGCATGCCCACGTAGTAGATATTCTATTCTTTTGGGTTGTAATTATTGCTGGTGATTACTATATTTACTACTCAATTTTGGTTGTCTAAGTCACTTGTTTACTTCGAAATTAGAAATCTAAAAGAAAAGCTCTCAAGTATGGGAAATTATTTTACAAATTAAAAAGGGATAACTAGTAAATTAAGGTTGGCTTTCCTGACATCGGAGTTGGGCTCCATCCCGACCTAAATTGGGATTTGGGTCGTGACAGAACGAGCTAAGAACTTTTGACTCAGTTTCATTATATTTCGTGATTCCATCTTCTATTTTTGGTAATTAATTGGTGATTTTGAAGGAGAAATTGAGGGTTTTTGTCTAAGTCTTCCTAAGGTGAATAATTGAGTTTTGAACACCGATTCGGAGTCTAAATGGAGTAAAATGGGTTTGGTTGGATTCATAATTTAATGGGATGTCAGATTATGTGAGTTTTGTGTGGTTCTCAGGTACAAGTGCCAGAATTTGACTTTTTGGTTGACTTTGAGTATTTGATTAAAGATTCGACCTTCATCGTTTGAGTTTTCATCCTATGGCATTAGTTGATGATTTTAAGTTGCTTTTGGCTAGTTTTGTTTTGGTTTGTTTAAGGTTAGTGTCTTGCCTAATTTATTGGAGGAATTTTTCCTACTAATTGATATTATTCGCTACAGCTGGGGATGATACATATATGAGGTGATGAGCGTATATGCATGTGCTATGATTAATCATGCTCGAGGGTAGATTATACAATTATTTGTGCATTGTTGGAATATATTACCTTCTTGCTTCATGTTTTACTTAACTTCTAGATTAATATGAATATGACGTTAAATGCAAGAAACCATAATTTAGCTTATCAAGACATGATTAATATTTTATTGATTTTTGTGAAACAATTAATGTGGGAAGTTCGGTCTTCACTATGCTTAATCACAAATACATCGTTGCAACCGTTATTCTTGAGATATTTGATTCTACAGTTGAGTTGACGATTCTTTTTTTGATATTTGTTTTTGATAATTAAACAATTAGGTTCTTGAGTTTTGTTGAATTGTTATTTGCTTGAAAGTTGTGATTTATATTCATTTTGGAATATTCGCTTACTTACTCTCCTTGATGTTATTCATGCTTCTAACTTGCTTGTTATTGATATACATGTGCTTGGTGAGGAAGAGTGTAAAGCGCGAAGGGTGAGGTCGTGCCATTTCATGTACTGTAATGATCATGCCGGTCATTTAAGAGTATTAGCCTCGATACCCTATTTTTTGCTTTCCCTGTATCTTTTTATGCTTATGTGACTTGCCAAGAGGAATTAAGGTTTTAGAGTGAAGTGGGACACTTAGTACCTAAAATGAAATCTTAAGTTCTGGGACTTTGATCGTAGTTGGAACTGTGTGAAGACAACTCCAGAATGGAGTTTCGACAACCCCGTTAGCTCCGTTGGGTGATTTTTGACCTATGAGCGTGCCCTGGTTGTTAATTGGAGGTATGTAGCTGAATTAGGCTTGAAATGGCGAAAGTTGTACTTTTGGGAAGTTTGATCGAGAGTGAAATTTTTTATATCAGAGACGGATTCTGGTTCTGGAAGTTGGAGTAAGTTTGTAGTGTCAATTATGACTTGCGTGCAAAATTTGGGGTAAATCAGACATGTTTTGTTAGGTTTCGACATCAGTTGTAGAAGTTTGAAGTTTCAAGTTCATTTAGTTTGAATTTGGTGTACGATTTGTGTTTTTTAGCTTTGCTTGATGTGATTCAAAGGCTCGACTAAGTTTGTGTGATGTTTTAGGACTTTTTGGTATCTTTGGTTAAGGTCTTGGGGGCCTCAGGTGGATTCTGGATGCTTAACGAACTAGACCTGGACTTAGTGTTATAGCTAAAGCATCAACTACTATTGGTGTCTAGTTTCCTTCTACGCGTTCGCGGAGATTCTCCTGTGTTCGCGTAGAGGAAGTTGGAGTGCTGCTAGTGTTAAGACTTCGTGTTCGTGATGTATGTTCTGCATTCATGAAGCATTGTGATCTTAGGCCTACGCGTTCACGATAGGGTCCTCACGTTCGCGTAGAGGAAAGGGCAGATGAGTCACCATGCAATTGGCGTACGCGAATGCGTAGAGGTGAACACGTCCGCGAAGGAGCAGGTAGTGGAAGCTCAGCATTAACGAGAGGTCCCTCGCATTAGCGAAGGAGGAGTTTTAGGTCAACAACTATTTGTTCTACGCGAACGCGAGAGTGAGGCGGCCGTCGCTAAGAAGGAATTCACTGGGCAGATATTTTTTGGCTTGATTTGGGCCATTCGGAGTTAGAAAGTCGAGGAATAGGAATTCTTATTGATTGATTGAGTTTGGCTCTAGGTAAGTGTCTTACCTAACCTTGTTTGGGGGAAATCCCTTTAGGATTTGATATTGTTGTTACACTTCTATGATATTTGAGTCCCGTGTACGACAGGTGACGAGTGCGTACACGGGCCAATTATTGTAAAAATCCGATTTCACATTGAGCCGTAACATGTTATGTCTTTAATGATTTATCTCATCATGTGTAGTTATCTTGTTTAGATTAATATCAAATGTCCACGTGTCTTAAATGTCTATTTGCAATCTGTGCAGCATGCTTAGTTGAATTTTCCTATTTTTCCTTGACTCGTATTTAGTCTTATGCTGTAGGATTTCCGGCTGTTAATTTTTGTTGCTATTGATTTTGAACTATGTTTACTTTTTGGGCTATGAGGCGGTACCTTGGGAGATCCCCTTGCATATTTACTTTTGGGACTACGAGGTGGTACCTCGAGAGATCCCTCTGCACATTAACTTTTGGGACTACGAGACGATATCTTGGGAGAGCCCCTATTGTTCACTTCTATGTGTTGTGTTGTTATCTCTCCGTGAATTGTTTTTGTTAAATTATCAGTCTTTCATCATGTTGTTATAACTTCTGTCTTATTATTATATCCTAGTAGGGCCCGAACCTGACCTCGTCACTACTCTACTGAGGTTAGGCTTGTCACTCACTGGGTACCGTTGTGGTGTACTGATGCTACTCTTCTGCATATATTTTGTGTGCAGATCCGAGTACCTCCAACCAACCCCACTATTAGTTGTGTACTTGCTGCTGCTTCAGAGGCTTCAAAGTATATCTGCCGACATCCGCAGACCTCGGAGTCCCCTCTATACCTTATGTTGTTTCCTCCTTAATTGCTTTTAGATACTTATGTGTAGAAACAGTTAAACAAATTCCTAGAGCTTTTGACTAATGACTACCGAGTTTTGGGAATATTATTTATACTCGAGTGCTGGTTACTTCTACATGTTGAGCGGCATTTTACCTGTTATATAGTTATTTGTTGAAGTTTAGTTGTTAAACTCTTCTTTTATTTCCATTATTCTGCAAATTGTTAGGCTTATCAAGTCGTAAAGACTAGGTGCCGTCACGACATCTTTACGGAGCGAGATTTGGGTCGTAACATATACATCACGAAGGGTGTTTATATATTATCGTGTGTTCATGGAAAGAAGGGTGTTTCCGTGTTGGCTAGGATGAGAGACATGCATTATACTATGATATCTTTTCCTTGTGTATACATTCATGCCTTTATCTTAAGATGTTACTGTTGCAACTACGTTTTTCTATGTGACTTGTTGTTGTTGTGCTGTCTTTCTCCCCTACCTTGATTGTTTCTTTATTATTCATGCCTTCTATCTGTTTAACTTGTAAATATCATGATTTCTTTCTTGTTTGACATATCTACATCCTTTGTCGTTTCTCATTTGTTGCATTTTCGTATAGGTCTTCTACCATATTTGTTATTCTTCCCTTCAATTCTTTTAGCTTATAAAGACCATGATATCCCTCTTGTTTGTTATATCTACATTTAAGTCTTCAGCCACGGTAGTTATTCATGTCTTCTATTTGTTTAGCTTAGAAAGATCATGCTTTTCCACTTGTTTATTATATCTACATCTAAGCCTTCCACCATGTTAGTCTGTCAAATTTATGTTCTTCTATCTTAATTGCTATCATCACTTCTATGCCTTCTACTTAGTTTGTTATCGTTGTCCATATGCACTGTCTTGTTCGTTATTACGACATGTGTATCTCTCAATTTGTTGTTACTGTTATTGGTATTTCTTTCACATGGTTAATGTTGATGACAAATTTTGACCCTCCATATTGAAATTAATTTATTTATACTTAACTATTTACAAGAATGTTTTGAAAGTATTTTCTATCAAGAATTTCCTATTTTAAATATTAGCTTTGAAATTAATAACCAAGTATTAGTATTATGTAGTAACAAGTATACTTATTATTTTAATACTATTAAAATACACCGTAGAGGTTTTATAATTAATTTACGAATTACTTCTCAAATTTTTATTAATTATATTACTATGTTGATAATTCAAAACTAGAATTATATTTTAGAAAACAAAGTATTTTATAAATAATTAATTACAGTAGTTAATAGTGTATTTTATAATTATAATATTACAACATTTTATTGAAAATTAATTAAGTTTAATTAAATTAATTTTAAAAGGGATAAATTAAAAGGCTACAATTACAATTCCTTAATTGAATACAAAGTGGCTATTAATTAAATCAACTCCAGCCTAATACACAAGCCCAAGCCAAATCTGACCCAGATCCAATTGCCTTCTGTTGGTTGATTTCCCAATGCACACAGTGTACGTGGTCGACAAGTAATATAGGATTTTAAGTCCAGATATCGTACCCACAGGGACTTGTGATT
>ML428288.1:142437-159965 GCA_005239525.1 Nicotiana knightiana
AAAAACTCCCTCCTCAATGTGATGTTTTTGGGTCTATTTATATGCTTAGAATGAACCCTTAACGTCTCAAAGACTTCTATTCTAACTTGGAAACACTTAAAACCCGTCAAAACTCGATTTCTGGCCGTCCCGGGACCCTGGCGTTTCAGCCCAAACGCCTGGGTAAGTCCAGGCAGGCCCTGGCGTTACAGCTCTAACGCCTGGGTAACGCCAGGACCCCCCAGTCGTTTTGGGTCTAACCCCTGGGTAACGCCAGGCTACCCCAGGCTGTTTGGCTTGGTGCCCGGCTATCGTCCGGGTGTCCCCTCTCGCGTATTCTTCGACGTATTTGCATCCGTTTAGCCCCGTTTCCATTTCCAATTCACCTACACTTAAAATAAACCCTATTAGGCACATACGACGTGTATTTTATCATTAAAGCACATAAAATGCGAGGGATATAATGCTTAAAATCACGAATTCTAGCCACTCATCACCTTCCCTCCACCATGGCAAACCTTGTATCCTCTTTTTGTCCAATGAAATCATGCCACATCACCTGTCATACCCATTCACAAAACATACCCATATGATCAAGCAATAAAAGGCCGGGACCTGTGTACCCGGAGTGAATTCAGACTAGGGGGTGGATACCCTATGCCTAAAAGGTGAAATCAACTAGGGGTTGGAGACCCTATGTTGGAAAAGATCGACAGGTCATGCTGTCGTCAAGAGGAGATCACCAGGTTATGCCGGTGTCTGGAGAAGGATCAACAGGTTATGTTGTTGTCACAAAAGAGATCACCAGGTTATGTCGGTGTCTAGGGAGGTCAACAGGTTATGATGTTGCTTGGGGAAAAGAGATCACTAGGGTTATGCCCGTGTCTGGAGAAGAAACGATCACCGGGTTATGCTGGTGTCTGGAAAGATCAACAGGTCATGCTGTTGCTTGAAAATGAGATCACTGGGTTATGCCAATGTCTGAAGATTATCAACATGTTATGCTGTTGTCAGGAAGATCACCAGGTTATGCCAGTGTTTGGAAAGGTCAACAAGTCATGTTGTTGACTGAAATAGAGATCACTGGGTTATGCCAGTGTCTGAAGATGATCAACAGGTTATGCTGTTGTCAGGAAGATCACCAGGTTATGCCAGTGTCTGGAAAGGTCAACAGGTCATGCTGTTGCCTGAAATAGAGATCACTGGGTTATGCCTTTGTCTGAAGATGATCAATAGGTTATGATGTTATCAGGAAGATCACCAGGTTATGGCAGTGTCTGAAAAGGTCAACAAGTCATGTTGTTGCCTGAAATAGAGATCATTGGGTTATGCCAGTGTCTGAAGATGATCAACAGGTTATGCTGTTGTCAGGAAGATCACCAGGTTATGCCAGTGTCTGGAAAGGTCAGCATGTCATGTTGTTGCCTGAAATAGAGATCACTGGGTTATGCCATAGTCTGGAAATGATCAACAGGTTGTGCTGTTGTCAGGAAGATCACTAGGTTATGCCAGTGTTTGGAAAAGTCAACAGGTCATGTTGTCGCCTAAAAAGGAGATCACTGGGTTATGCCAGTGTCTGGAAATGATCAACAGGTTGTGCTGTTGTCAGGAAGATCGCCAGGTTATGCTGGTGTCTGGAAAGGTCAACAGGTCATGCTGTCGCCTGAAAACGAGATGAATGGGTTATGCCAGTGTCTGGAAATGATCAACATGTTACGCTATTGTCAGGAAGATCGCCAGGTTATGCTGGTGTCTGCAAAAGGGAGTGATCAACATGTTATGCTGTTGTAAGAAAAAGAAGAGATCACCAGGTTATGCCGATGTCTGCTTGGGGCGGGACCCTATGTTGGGATCAACTGAGGACTGTGATATCCTTGGTTGGAAAATGTTTGGTTAGGTGTTGAGGACCCTATGCTACTTTAGGTTTGCATCATATTCAACTGCATTTCTTCCTTTTTATATATATGCGGGAAAAGATTTTTGGAGGAAACTTCCCTTTGTTTTGGAGTCAATGTTGCAGAGCTCCTTCTAGCTCTTGCGCAATTCCTTTTGATCGCACCTGCTTTTTGCACGGTTGCTTTTGCACATGTTTCATATTTTCAAACAAAGAACAATTTGTTAGTTTGAAACGGTGGTTGGTTTTTCCGCCTTGATTTTTAACTGCTTGATCTCAGTTCTTTTGATGAAGATTTCAACCACTTGTTTGCTTGCTGATGATTGGGTTTCATCTCTAATCCCGGGGGCCTTGTCCTTCCAGATTTCACCATGGCGATCGGTCACATGGGACCCAACATTTTACTTTGCCTTTGTAGGCTTTTCACTTGCTTTTCTTTTTGATTTCCAGAGTATTGGGGGGAGTTTTTGCCCCTCAAATTCTGCTGCGACGAGTAGTCGCGTGTGACTCAACCTTTCCAACTTTATTTCGCTTTTATTGGCTTTTCATTCCTGGCTTTTCTTCCCACTGTAACTTTGGGTCATTTGGAATATTTCGGCTTTTCAAACCCTGCCAAGATGGTTAGCCACACGGGGCTCAACGTTTCAACTTCAATCTCCTTTATAGGCACTTCAATTTGCTTTCCTCCTTTCATGGTTTTGAGTTTGAATCATTGTCCATCGTGGCCAGCCGGGATCGACTCGATGCCCCTGACGAGGCTGGGTGCCGTTTGCATATTGACCCGTGTCAAATAAGAGCCCTGTAAATCAGTCTTGCCATCCTTTCTTTGCCGTAGTTTCGGAAAAGAGTTAGACCGAAGGGGATTCAAAGAAAAATAAATGGAAGAATGGACAATGAATTTAAACAAAAAGTATCCCTTTCGGGGGAAAGGAAAGAAGGACTTATCTATAGTGCATGCGGACTTCAATGATCATGACATGCCTTTTGGACTAGATGTCTGATCCGTGTAAATCGTCCGACTCTTAGAAATTCATCACAACTATTACCCCGAGATCGAGAAACCTTGCCCCGGACTGCGTCCATACCAGTGATCCATTATCCTTTTCGATTAGTGGCACCCTTTACGGGTTTTCACCGACTAACCTCTCTCATTTCTCTTCTTACCGTCGCCTTGTAGTGCTCTTTGCGAGTTTTCACTAACAAGACTCTGTCATTTTTAATTTATCTGCTTACCGTCGCCTCACTATGCTCATGTGGGTTTTCACCCATAAGACTCTTTCATTTTGTTTGTCTCATTTGCTTGCACCATATTCGACACTATATCCTCGAAATATAAGCATTTTTACCAATTGATCGGAAGGACTTGAACCGGGTTTTGGTGCAAAGAATTTGTATTGAATTACAAATTTGGAACCCCTACGACGACACATTGCCAAATCTTAACACTTTCCCCAACTTAAACTCTTGGAGAGATGTGGATTTTTATTTTGGTGTGACTGAACACCAGGGAGAGGCTACCTACGTATCCTTTCGGAATCAAGTCGAACGTAGTTCAGGAAACTTTTGTTGTTGTTGTTGTTGTTTTTTTTTTTTTATATTTTTTTNAGAGGGTAATCAAAGAAGAGTAATCGGCTCAGAGGGTTTGCAAAAGGGTTAATGTTGTTTGGGAGTGAGAATGAAAGCCTTCGTCATTGCAACCGCAGAACATTTGAAAATATATAGAGGATCAAACATAGTACCTTTTGACGGCATCTGCATTGACAGCCGTTTTAGGGTCATTTCCTTTGATGTCCCCCAGGTATAACGCTCTTTTTGGTAGCAATTTCCTTATGATGTATGGACCTTTCCAGTTTGGGGCGAATTTTCCTTTCGCTTCTTCGTGGTATGGGAGGATACATCTTAAAATGAGTTGCCCTGCTTCGAAGTTCCTAGGTTGCACTTTCTTGTTGTAAGCGCGGGCCATTCTTTGCTGGTATAATTGTCCGTGGCACACTGCGGCCATTCTTTTCTCATCAATCAGAGTTAATTGCTCCAGTCGGGTCTTGACCCACTCATTGTCTTCAATTTTTGCTTCGAAAATAACCCGAAGGGAAGGAATTTTGACTTCAGCGGGTATTACGGCATCCAACCGATGTACGCACGGTCGTGCGATATCCCAACAATGCAAAAGGCAACTTTTCATGCCATTGCCTGTATGTTTGAATCATTTCCTGAGAATTTTCTTGATGTGTTTGTTTGTTGCTTCAACGGCGCCATTTTCTTTGGGCCGGTAAGGGGTCGAGTTGCGGTGTGTTATTTGGAACTGTTCACATACCCCCCTCATCAAGTTACTTTTTAGATTCGCAGCGTTGTCGGTAATGATAGTTTTTGGGATACCAAAATGACAGATGATATTTGCATGCACGAAATCCACCACCACTTTCTTAGTGACAGCTTTGAATGTGACGGCCTCGACCCATTTTGTGAAATAGTCGATAGCAACCAAAATGAATCTGTGCCCGTTTGAGGCCCTTGGCTCGATTGGCCCAATAATATCCATTCCCCAAGCAACAAATGGCCAGGGTGCCGACATAGGATGCAGTTCTAATGGTGGCGCGTGGATTAGGTCGCCATGTATTTGACACTTATGGCATTTCCGGACGAAACTGAAACAATCTTTCTCCATGGTCATCCAATAATATCCAGCGCGCAAGATTTTCTTTGTGAGGACGTACTCATTCATGTGGGGGCCGCATACTCCTGAATGGACCTCACCCATGATCCTCTCGGCTTCTTTGGCATCTACAGATCCTAATAGATTTAGATCGGGAGTCCTTTTATATAGTACTTCCCCAATTAGGAAGAAACTGCTAGCGAGCCTTCGGACGGTTCTCTTTTGGTCTCCGTTGGCCTGCTCGGGATATTATCTTGTCTTCAAAAATCTTTTAATATCATGATACCATGGTTGGACATCGGTTTCTACTTCGACCGTGTTGCAATAACCAGGTCTTTCCTTGATTTGGATCTCCAATGGGTCTATGCGAACATTACCCGGATAGGGCAGCATTGCCGCTAAGGTGGCCAGCGCATCGGCTAACTCATTTTGGCAATGAGGAATATATCTGAACTCGATGGCTTTGAATCGCTTACTAAGATTCTCCACATGATGTCTATAGGCTACTCCGTCGAAGAACATTTTCCAGATGTCGGCGCCTTCCGAGATTACTTCGACGGAGTTTATTTCTTCATCCGGAAAATAAGTGCTCAAGGGCTGGTATTCATCATCAACCGTATTTTCAGCTAGATGATTGGCCAATGCTTGAGCTTTCATAGTTGTGCGAGTGACATAGACAATATCGAATTCCGTGAGCAAGATTTACCATTTCGCTAATCTCCCGGTGGGCATTGGCTTTTGGAATATGTATGTCAAAGGATCCAGCCTCGTGATGAGGTACGTGGTATAAGCCAAAAAATAATGTCGGAGCTTATGAGCAACCCAAATTAGAGCACAGCAAGTCCCTTCTAACTGAGAATACTTGGCTTCGTAGCTTGTGAACTTCTTACTTAAGTAATAAATGGCCTGCTCTTTCTTCTCGGTTGCATCGTGTTGCCCGAGAATACACCCAAAGGAGTTTTCTAGCACCGTTAGGTATAGGAACAGAGGTCTCCCTGGTTTTGGTTGGACTATCACTAGAGGATTTGACAGACATTCTTTGATCTTGTCAAAAGCGTCCTGGCACTCGTCTGTCGATTTGATGGCCGTATCTTTTTTCAATAGCTTGAATATAGGCTCGCATGTGGAGGTCAACTGAGCGATGAACCTGCTGATGTAATTCAACCTGCCCAACAGACTCATGACTTCCTTCGTGGTCCTTGGGGGTGGGAGATCCCGGATAGATTTTATCTTTGTTGGGTCCAGCTTAATGCCCCGTCGACTGACTATAAATCCCAGTAATTTTCCGGATGGAACTCCGAAAGCGCATTTGGTTGGGTTTAATTTCAAATCATATTTGCGCAGGCGTTCGAAGAATTTTCTCAAATGCTGCACATGGTCACTTTGGGTTCTTGACTTAATGATCACATCATCCACGTACACCTCAATCTCGTGATGCATCATGTCGTGAAATATGGCGGTCATGGCCCTCATATAAGTTGCCCCAGCTTTCTTTAAACCAAATGGCATGACCCGGTAAAAGTTTGTTCCCCAGGGTGTAGTGAAGGCTGTCTTTTATGCATCTTCTACATCGATCAACACCTGGTGATATCCGGCATAGCAATCGACAAAAGACTGTACCTCGTGTTTGGCACAATTGTCAACTAGGATGAGTATGTTCGGTAGTGGAAAATTATCTTTGGGACTGGCTTTATTTAGATTCCGGTAGTCGACACATACTCGGACCTTTTCGTCCTTTTTAGGAACCAGAACCACATTGGCAAGCCAGGTGGTGTATTGGACCTCTCGGATTACTCCAGCCTTTAGTTCTTTAGCGACCTCTTCTTTGATCTTGTCACTCATGTTTGTTTTAAATTTCCTCTGCTTTTGTTGGACATGTGGATGACCAATGTAGGTTGGCAATTTGTGTACCACCAAGTCAATACTTAGTCCGGGCATGTCTTCATAGGACTAAGCAAACACGTCTTTGAATTCAAATAGGAGTTGAATCAACGCATCTCTAGTTTTTTCATTCGTGTGGACGCTTATCATGGTTTCTCGAATCTCTTCTTCATTGCCCAAGTTAACGGGTTCCGTTTCGTTTAAGTTTGGCTTAGGCTTATTCTCGAACTGTTCCAATTCTCGATTTATTTCCATAAAAGCCTCTTCTTCGTCATATTCTAGTTCTTGATGCATTATTTCGAGGTTACAAGGCGTATTAAGATCAAAGCATAAAGTCCGCAAGCATGTAATATTTTTTAAAGCCGCATTATTAGGACTGAAAATAAAAAAAGTAAACAAAAATCAGAAAGAATAATAGACGATGAAATTTTGATTTCATTTCATTGAATTCAAACATAGGAGGGTTTACATCAGAAGTTAAAGGAAAGAATTTAAAAACACTTGAGTTACACCCCGAAATAATTCATAGTGCAGAAAGGATGGAAAAAGCTGAACTACCAGGACTCCCGCCTGACGGGGAATGGAGTAGCCTCCCAGTTCTGCAACTTGGCATCATGCCCTATATACTGTACTTCGGCAGTGCTGGAGCCTTCTCCTGGTTGGACTATATGGGCCTCATACAACATCTGCCTCATTGCTCCGCATATTTCTTCTATTTCTTCGGCCGTGAAAGCCTCTTCCTCTTCCTCCACGTATTTTGGCTTGCAAAATGATGCGGTGATGTGTAGGATCAGCTGAGGCAATACCCAACCATTTTTCTTACGTTGCTCAGCCCATTGTTCATCGTCGCGGGTGGCTTGAAACCCAATGCCAAAAAACTTTTTATTGGTAGGAAAAGTGACGGGTTCTTGAATGCCTTGCAAGGACACCCCGAGCCCTTTTCCAGGTGTGTAGCCATGTTTGATCACGTCGTTGGCGACCATAATTGACACGTTTGATAGGAAGGGTTGAGGGCACGGGGTTCATTCATCATACTGGTCCGCAACCACGATCTCGAAAGCCTGGTAGACTATGTGCTCGCTGCCCTCTCTTGCTTCCAGGCATGGGGCTAATGGGTCCCTGTAAATAGATTGCTCGTCTTCCCCATGGACAACAATTTCCTGGTCCTCATATTGGAACTTAACCATCTGGTGGAGAGTAGATGGCACTGCCCCTGCCGCATTGATCAAAGGCCTTCCCAGGAGATAATTGTAGGAAGTACCCATATCCATGACCTGGAATGTCACTTCGAAATCTACATGGCCGATTGTTAAGACCAAATCAATCTACCGATCGTGTCTCTCTGGATACCATCGAATGCATGGACGCACACATTGTTGGGCCTGATACTCTCAGTCCCGATCTCCATTCTTTGTATGGTCGATAGAGGGCAAATATCAACCCTAGATCCACCGTCCATCATAACTCCTTTCACATAGTAACCTTCATATTTAACAATTAGGTGGAGAGCTTTGTTGTGGGTGGCCCATTCTGGGGGCAAATCATTCTTGCTGAATGAGATCTGGTTGACTTCAAAAAATCACTCTGCCATTCTTTCCATTTGCTCGACTAGGGTGTTGGCCGGAACGTATGCTTCGTTAAGGGTTTTGATCAGGATCTTCTGATGCTCGTTTGAATTTACCAGCAAGGATAGAAGCGAGACCTGAGTGGGGGAATTTCTGAGCTCCTCGATTATGGCGTATTCAACGATTTTCATATTCTTGAAGAATTATTCTGCCTCTCCAGCACTGATCGTCCTTTTGGGCAGAAACCGTTTCAACTTGCTTTTGTTTAGTTCTTCCAGGTCGACGTATTTCTCTGAAGAGTTTATATAGCCTGTTTGCCCAGTAATGTCTTTCCCTTTGTATGTCACCACCGTCCTATGGTAATTCCAGGGGACGGCAATAGTATTCTTCATGGGAGTTTGTGAAATGCGGCTAATAACCACGGGCTCATTCAGCCTGGGTGAAATTATTTGCCCCCGCGCCGCATACGTCCCTTTTGGCACGTACATTTTTGGGCAATT
The DNA here is from genome assembly GCA_005239525.1 of Nicotiana knightiana. NCBI lineage: Eukaryota > Viridiplantae > Streptophyta > Magnoliopsida > Solanales > Solanaceae > Nicotiana > Nicotiana knightiana. The sequence goes on from ML428288.1 coordinate 150,910, forward strand.
CATTATTGCCTTGTTGAATTGTAACCTTCTGGGAGGGCTCAACACACTTTGCTCCTCCCTGTGTGCCTTGGGGATGTAAAGGACAGTGTCTTTAAAGGGTCCCTTATTTGTTCCAGTCTTAGCCTTTTCCGTGACCTGGGGGACGGGGTTACTCTTCTTCATATCCTTGACTGGTTTGGGTGCCGCCTTGGGTTTTCTTTCCACATCTGCGATGGCGATGACGGGCCCATGATTGTGAGTGGTAAGTGGATTGTTCATCACATTGGGAGCTTCTTCGTCCCTTAAAACCACTTTCTTTTGTTCTATAAGGCTTTCCACGACCCTTTTGAGGGTCCAGCAATCCTCCGTGTTATGCCCTTCTGCTCCGAAATTGTAAGCACAACTCGTACCCCGTCTATATGATGGTTATTGACGATTCTGCCCATTTGGAGGTACGGGTTGATGGAGTCCCATCTGGACCAAATTTGGGAAGAGGCTGGAATACGTCTCTCCGATGAGAGTGAAATTAAGTCTCATTGGTGGTTCTCGGTGATAGGCATTGTACGGGTAGCTATTTTGACGAGGGCCTTGATTATATGGAGCTGGGGGATGATGGTTATTTTTTGGAGGTGGAGTTCTATTCTGATTGTATTGTTGTTGCGGCCTGGGATGTGGCTGAGCGTTCATTACCGCATAGGGAAAAGGGGGCGCAGCATACGCTGCATCTTGGTGAGGATAGTCATGTTGAGAAGCTTTGGGAAATGGACGTGGGTATTGTCGAGGCTTTCTGACCTCGAAAACCATCATGGCTCCTTCTTCTTTATTTTTCCTGTTGGCTGCAACCCCGGTGCCGCTTTGGATGGCTTGAGAGGTTGCTCTTATGGCAGATTGGCTCAGGATACGACTAGTTTTTAGACCATTCTCCACCATTTCTCAAATTTTGATTGCTTCCGCGAATGGTTTGCCCATGGCGGACATCATATTTTGGAAGTAATCACTTCCTGTTCTTGTAGAAAGACGCTGACCATTTCAACCTCATCCGTCGGAGGTTTGACCCTGGAGGCCTACTCGTGCCATTTGATGGCGTACTCTCTGAAACTCTCTGAGGGTTTCTTTTTGAGATTGGATAGTGAGTTGCTATCGGGAGCGATGTCGACGTTGTATTGGAACTGCCGGACAAAGTCCCATGCCAGGTCATCCCATATGTGCCAGCGGGATATATCCAGGTCCATGTACCATTCTAGTGCAATCCCCGTGAAGCTTTCTCCAAAATATGCCATGAGAAGTTCCTCATTCCCACCTGCTCCCCTGAGCTGGTTGCAGTACCTTTTAAGATGGGCTATGGGGTCCCCATGTTCGTCATATTTTTCGAACTTGGGGGTTCTAAACCCGAGAGGCAAATGGACGTGCGGGAACATGCACAAGTCTGCATAAGAGACATTTTTCTGCCCGCTCAACCTCTGTATATTTTTGAGGCTCTGTTCAATACTCTTCATTTTTCGAGTTATTTCTTCATGCTCGAGGCTTTTCTTATCTTGTCCCAAAGTGACCTCAGGCTGATTTTGTTGGGAATATGCATTGGGAGTGGCATGAGCGATATCCTAATGGACGGATAGTGTTTGGAATGTGAATGCGGGCGGCTTGAAACTTGGCCCGAAGATAGTTGGTGGAGCCGTGGCAGAGATTGGTGGTGCGGTGAAGACGTTGGAAGAAACACCAGAAAACAAAGCCTGGGGCGAACCTCAGAAAGCCTTCCGGCAAAGTGAGCCGACATAGTTGGATATCCAAATGGCATGGCCGGGCAGCTTATGGGGATGTTGGACGTCCCGCCTGCCCTGGGGATTATCTCTGGGAAACCTGGGATGGTACTGGGTGGTTCCCTACCATTGGACCATGCGTCCCACATTTGCAGCATGCGGCAACGCAGAGTCCTGTTCTCTTCAGCTGTTGCTGACTCAGATGTCTGTATGGCTGGATTTAGGTTTTCCACAGAAGAGTTGACGATTGGCAAGTGACTTTCAGACGTCATTTCTATGCTCCCTTTTGATGTAGTGAAGTAAGGATGGGAAACCAGGTTACTGCAAGACCAACCACCTAAAGATACCTTATAGATTGAACCAACAAATGTTAGGTTGAAACACTTACCACATAGGCAATCGCACGTATGGGGTATGCAATGCACCTGATCAATTTAAATCGTTTTCTATATGTTTTGCAACAATTGTGTACTTCATCCCGACTTTATCTCTCGGTTGGTTTTATTCTTTTTATCATTCTTGCCCTTCCTTTGTTATTATTTCCGCTCTTTTATTCATCGCTCGGTTTCCTTTCTTATGATTATGATCGAATCCTATGTGGATTGCCTATGTATCACGGCGCCGCGTGAATCAGATCATCACGTAGTTCATGCTATCAAAACCCAAAGGACAAAAATGCATATTTTTTCTTAAAGCTTCATTCTAAAAATTTTCATTCATTAAATAAAACACTTCTGATTACAGAAAACTTGTAGCCCACTTTTGGAATTACAGAGTTTGCAAAACAGACTCGACACATATTTTCTAAAATTATGAAAACTAATGTGGACTCAAGACATGACTACGACTAGCAAAGTGAAATACAGACTCGAAAATCATAAAAAATACATTAGTGCTTGCGTTGCTCTAGGGGCAGGTGGGGCATCATTCGGCCTTGCCACGGGCCTGCTTGTTATTTCTTGCCGGAGGTGGTAGAGGTCGTCCATTATCTTGTGGACGAAGATCATAACCGCTGAGAAGAAAGTGGTCTGAGTCATATCTTCGCATTCCTGGCATCTGGTGACGATATAGTCAGCTATCTCTTGGACCCTTCGCCTGATGATACCCTTTTCTTGAAGGAGGCGCCCGGTTTGCTGGGATCTCGCCTCTAAAGTCTGGGCATCTTTGTGACTCTACTTTTGCCATTGTTGCAAATCTTTTTCTAACTGCGCCATCACGGCATATCACTGTTCCCTCTCTGTCTTAAATCTTTTTTCCTATTTTTCCATTTCGTTCTTGAGGGCGGCCAATTTTTCCTTCAAGCGTACGACTTCCTTGTCATATTTCCTTTTTAGTCTCTGGACAAACTCTGTTCTTTCTTCTGTGCTTCTTGTTAATCTTGCCCGAACATCGACCAGTTCTTCTTCAGTTTTGTCTAAATCATTTCCATAGCTGCATACTTTATGCCTCAGGCTGTTGATAAGCCTTTCATCGGTTCTGCTTCTTTCTGGGTTCTCACCAGCTGTTTTCAATTCCTGTATCTGGGCCCAGAAAACTTCATTTTCTTGGGCTAATCTATTTTTCTCCCCTTCAATTGTGGCAGTATGTAGAATGTTGTCGAACTTGATTTCCCTGACCTGGGCCTCCAACTTGCTTATGGTGGCTCGATACATGTTCTCCTTTTCTAACCAAGCCCAATGCTCTTGAGTTTTCTCGGTAAATTGTTGTACATGGGGTCTCTTTACGGTTCGTTCTTGATCTTGATGCTCCTTGCCTCTTACGCCATACCAAGAAGTGTAGGCGGGCTCCAGTTCCCCTTTGGATAAGTCTCTCACCCGAGTTTGAGGTTCTAAAAACCTGCACTCGTTCCAGCTTTGACGGACCCTACCTTCAGAAAATGCAGCTCTTGGGCATAACTCAATGGCTTGTTGACATAAATCCTCGTCATAGGGAACACCCTATTGTCTCCGCAACTGGCGTAAGACCCGGTGTGGGGCATATGGCTGAATTTTTCACAGGCCCATTAACAGGCATAGCAAATCTCAGCAGACATATTGATAACCTCGCTGAGAGGGAACCACCCGAACATCCACTTGATTTGGTCGACAGTTAGTGAACTCAAGTATGAGTGCCAGGCTTCCGTGCCCTCAGAAAATTTGTGTCCTTTTACCCGATTACCATGTTCCTCGATGCAATTCAAACCGGTTAAACCGTAGTTCATGTAGCCTGGGCGGTGACAGAGGTGCTTGATCAGCCAGATTTGTAAAAGCAGGTTGCACCCCTCAAAGGACTTTCCCCCAGATTGGCAAATTGTCAGAGCACGGTAAATCTCGGCTAAGACCATTGGTATAAGGGTGCCATTTGAATTTTTCATCATGAAATCCGCTATTCCCACATGCCCGATGTCTATGCATCCGTGTCACACCTCCTTTTTCCGCTACCCCCGCATTAATGAAGGGTAGAGAGGGAGTTTTTCCACTTTAAGTGACATTATTCGGATTTGGGATTTATTTTTTAGTTTTCAGAGTCGCCACCCGAATTTTTTACGGTGTTCCGGGACACCACTTATTTATTGAAATCCCAAACCGAGGAAATTTGACTCTGTTTTAATTTGTCTGCGACCAGAAATCCGAGTAAGGAATTCTGTTAACCCGGGAGAAGGTGTTAGGCATTCCCAAATTCCGTGGTTTTAGCACGGTCGCTTAACTATTAATATTTGGCCTAATTATCTAATTATTTACATATTTTAAACCTATTGTGCTTTTATCTCTCTTACTTTTATCCGCCTTTTGATATTTATGGAATTATTTTAATACAAGTCACGATGGCGTGCACTTGTTGTTTTTAAACATATTATAATTACGCCACATGAAATGCACCCGTAATCACAACATGTGATTTTTATCAGAATTTTGAAGTTAAAGACGGGGACATGAGTTGTCGCTCCCGAATGTTGGTTAGGTAGCTTCGGTATAATATTTGATTTTCTATCAAAATTTCGAACTAAAGGTATCCATTCTACCTAGAAGATCTCCTAAACGATATTCGTTGTTCTAAAAGAACATCTTATAGGCTATGGCGTCATCTAGCCCCGTTTTATCACGTCAGGCCATCCTAAATCAGTTCTCCGTGTGATAGGACTACTAGTTCTGAAAAAGAATTTGTTTTTAGCCCATGATGGCAAACGTGGGAATCAGAATATCCTGTGTTTGTTCAGATTATATATACGAAGTTCAGATATCTAAATACGTTATTTGCTAAATCTGATACTTATGGACAAGCTGGAATCACTCTATTCTTTCCAGAATTTTAATGATTTCCAACACAGACTCTGCCCTATGCAATTTTATTAAGTTTGGAACCGGTAATCCCTAGCAATTCTTAAAGAACTAATCTCATGTGTCTATAGTTTTAGAGTTCATGCACATGTACATTGATTTTTTGCAAATTAAGAAGATACAAGGTGAACTGAAAAACAATCTACTGATTTGTGTGAAAACTCCACTGAATTTGAGATAACCATTTTTTAAAGAAAAATAAATCCAAAATGGGATTTTTTATACATATTTTCCTTATGTCTAGTATCAGGGCAGAACAAAACAACAAAAATATAAACTCGAAATTTCAAGAACATGAATAAAAACATAAATTAAGTGTACAGTCCAGTCTTTATATTACAATGAAAGCTAAAGAAATTTGGGGGAGGGGATTTACAATTTGACTACTGCTACACCCTTTTTTTTAGGACGAAAGAAACTAGAAATAAAACTCTAACTAATGTGTTGACTCGAAACCCCCTTTGAGGTCTTACGTTCGAGTCTTCTCTTTGTAATCTGTAGAACACCCTAATACAGTTTATGTGTTATGCAATCACCAAAAACCAAACTGACCATGAAGAGGCCAGTTTTAATTCCGATATTGCGTGTGTTTAAACCACCCTGTCTGGCAGAATACTTTATGCACTTTCTCAGGGTGAATATGATCATACAAGGATCAATTCACCTCTGGACTTGTCATTTTTGTACTTGGGACTTTTAGTCCTATCAATTCCTTAACTTGATTTTTGTAGGCGTTTCAAAAGGATAAGCCTGATCAATATGAAGGATTCCAGATTTTTTTACTCTAATGAGCCTGTGATTACCCATTCTACATCCCTTGAAAGGACAATTTCAGCAAGCTAATTACTGCTTATGCACTGTTGTGAGACGAATTTGACTATCAAAGAGTCGAATTCACCTGCCTTAGTGCTTAACATTACCTAATTCTAACTATGTGGTATTTTAATCATCTAGGCATTTGTAGGGGACGGATTTGACAATTTGAAGGTTCAAATCCCTCACCCTAATGCCCTTCTTAACTACACCCTTTAACCTTTTAAAAGGTGAATTTCAGTCATTTATGCTGCTGTTTTGTGCACTATTGTGGGGTGATCTTGGCTATCAATAAGTCAAATTCATCTACCCTAGTGCTAATATTAAACTAATTCTAACTATATGGCACTTCAATTATCTAGGCACTTGTAGGGGATGGATTTGATCATTGGAAGGTTCAAATTCCTCACCCTAATATCCTTCTTAGCTACACCCTTTAACCCTTTTCAAAGGTGAATTCCAGCCATTTATGCTGCTGTTTTGTGCACTATTGTGGGGTGAACTTGACTATCAATGAGTCAAACTCATCTACCCTAGTGCTAATACTAACCTACCTAGAGACTTGCTTGTTGAATCTCTTTATTGGCCAAAGAGACTCAATTGAAAGCATATTTTCTGCACGTTTATAGAGAGAACCTGACCATAGAGGAGGTCAGATTCTACACCATGGTGCAATTATTTCACTAATGGACTGACATGAGACTGATGTCCCATGATACTCAATGCATTTTAAACAACCTGAAATCAAAAACAGAATAATCTTAAGGATTTAGATATTACAACATACATTCAGATTCCTTAACATCTTATCACTCAAATATTACTTCAAATTCATATAACAAAAAAGGGAAGAAAATTCAGCCTTGACATAATCTCAGAAAAGAAATAACATGAATTAAACATTCAACATCAAACTAACAACGGATTATGAGCATAACAATTTTATTTAAGTTCATTGTTACATACCTCTTTTGGAAGAAAAAAATAACCAAGATCCTGACCAAATAAAGGTCAGGTAGACAATAAAAGCTAAGGAGAGACAGATTCCGCGGCAATATAAGCAGCACAAACCAGAAACCCAGCAACAACCCATACTAGAGGAATTTCAGAAGATTCAGAAGCAAAACCAAATCAGAGCACCAACTGAGAAGACCCCAGAAAGGAAAAACTCCAAGAGTTCTTGAAAAAGGTTGCCTACATATCCTTGGCTATAAAGGAATCAGGTCAGTGTAGTTCTGGAAGTTTTGGTAGCTGGGACTACCGAGTAACTGGGGTTTCACTGTGGTTGCTGCTGTTACTGCTGCGGATCTCCTTGTTACACCCAAAGTAAACAAGACGACAGACTAAACTAAAGACTTATTAGCTGCTAGTTACAAAAATCCTATCTAAGACCTATTCTTGAGTCTTGATCTTCTGCTAGCTTTGACCTGGATCTTAAATGTTTAATAGCTGCATGTGTTGGTTTCGTCTCTTTGCTTTTCGGACCAAGGCAGGATATACCGAACAGATGACTTCAATCTCGTCCTGAATAGTCCATATTTTCTCCGTATCATACACTTTCGGATCCAATCTTCTCTTCCTTCTTTTTGTTCTGTTATTTTGGATCGAAACTTCTTCTTCTGGACGTCTCGAATTTACTGTATCCTGCGCAAAATCAAAGAAAACGAACAAAATTTTCTGCCCCAGTATTCACTAGGAAAATTCCGTGAGTTATTGTAATAAAATCTATGCTACTTTATTATTGAAAGCAATGAAAAGCCGGGAAGGGTGTGCCCGGATTTATTGGGGATACCTTATGCCTAAAGGTAAAATCAACTAGGGGTTGGAGACCCCATGTTGGACAAGATCGACAGGTCATGCTGTCGTCAAGAAAAAGATCACCAGGTTATGCCGGTGTCTGGGGGGGAGGATAAACGGGTTATGCCGTTGTCAAGAAAAGAGATCACCAGGTTATGCTGGTGTCTGGAAAGGTCAACAGGTTATGCTGTCGCCGGAGAAAGCGATCACTGGGTTATGCCAGTGTCTGGAAGATGATCAACAGGTTATGCTGTTGTTAGGAAAAGAAAAGATCACCAGGTTATGCCGGTTTTCGGGGAGCTCAACAAGTTATGCTATTGCGTGAAAAAGAGATCACTGGGTTACGCTAGCGTCTGGGAGTGATCAACAGGTTATGCTGTTGTCAGGAAGATCACCGGGTTATGCCAGCGTCCGGGGGCGGGGGGTCAACAGGTTATGCTGTTTCCTAAGAAAGAAGAGATCACTGGGTTATGCCAGTGTCGGCAGAGTGATCAACAGGTTATGCTGTTGTCAGGAGGATCACCGGGTTATGTCGGTGTCCGGGGAGGTCAACAGGTTATGCTGTTGCCTAAAAAAGAGAGATCACTGGGTTATGCCAGCGTCTGGGAGTGATCAATAGGTTATGCTGTTGTCAGGAGGATCACCGGGTTATGCCAGCGTCCGGGGAGGTCAACAGGTTATGCTGTTGCCTAAAAAAGAAGAGATCACTGGGTTCTGCCAGTGTCTGGAGAGTGATCAACATGTTATGCTGTTGTCAGGAGGATCACCGGGTTATGCCGGTATCCGGGGAGGTCAACGGTTTATGCTGTTGTCAGGAGGATCAACGGGTTATGCCGGTGTCCGGGGAGGTCAACAGGTTATGCTGTTGTCAGGAGGATCACCGGGTAATGCCGGTGTCCGGGGAGGTCAACAGGTTATGCTGTTGCCTAAAAAGAAAAGATCACTGGGTTATGCCAGTGTTTGGAAGTGATCAACAGGTTATGCTGTTGTCAGGAGGATCACCGGGTTATGCTGGTGTCCGGGGAGGTCAACAGGTTATGCTGTTGCCTAATAAAGAGAGATAACTGGGTTACGCCAGCGTCCGGGGAGTGATCAACATGTTATGCTGTTGTTAGGAGGATTACCGGGTTATGCCGGTGTTCGGGGAGGTCAACAGGTTATGTTGTTGCCTAAAAAAGAGAGATCACTGGGTTATGCCAGCGTCGGAGGTGATCAACAGGTTATGCTGTTGTCAGAAGGATCACCCGGTTATGCCGGTGTCCGGGGAGGTCAACATTATGCTGTTGCCTGAAAAGAGAGATCACTGGGTTATGCCAGCGTCTGAAGTGACCAATAGGTTATGCTGTTGTCAGAAGGATCAACGGGTTATGCCGGTGTCCGGGGAGGTCAACAG
>ML428289.1:0-24715 GCA_005239525.1 Nicotiana knightiana
AGGCTCGAACGTAAGGCCTCAAGGGAGTTTCGAGTCAGCAAATTAGTTAGAATCTTATTTTTTTTGTTTCTTTCATTCTGGAAAATGTATAGCGGCAGTCAAGTTATAATCCCCCTGTATTTCTTTAGCTTTCATTGTAATATAATTTAAGACTGGACTGTACGCTTAATTTCAGTTTTATTCATGTTCCTGAAATTTCGAGTTTACATTTTGTCTGTTCTGCAATGATATTAGACAAAAGAACGTATGTAAAATCTGTATAAACATCCCGTTTGGATTTTTGGAAAAAAATGGTTATTTCAAATTCAGTAGAGTTTCAACATGAATAGAATCAGTATATTATCCTCAGTTTATCTTGTATCTCATAAATTTGCAAAAATCAATGTATACATATGTGTGAACTTTAATCCTTTAGATGCTTGAGATTAAGTTGTTTAGAATTGGTAAGGAGTACTGTTTCAAAATTAATAAAACCGCCTGTGGCATGATTTTTGTTAGAAATCATGAAATTCTGGAAGAAGTAGAGTGCTTTCATCTTGCCCATTCGTATCCGAATTAACAAGTAACATATTTAGATATCCGAATTTCATAAGTGTATATATCTGAACGAACAAGGGACGTTCTGATTCCCATATTTGCCATCGTTGGCTTAAAACGCATTCTTTTCAGAACTAGTAGTCCTATCACAAGGAGAGCTGACTTAGGATGGCCTAATGTGATAAAACGGGGCTAGATGAGGCCATAGCCCATAAGATGTTCTCTTAGAGCAATGAATATCGTTTTAGGAGATCTTCTAGGTAGAATGAATACCTTTAGTTCGAAATTTTGATAAAAAATCAAATATTATACCAAAGCTACCNCTAAAAACACAATAGGCAAAAAATATGTAAATAATCAGACAATTTAGGCCAAATAATAATAGTTAAGCGACCGTGCTAGAACCACGGAATTCGGGAGTGCCTAACACCTTCTCCCGGGTTAACAGAATTCCTTACTCGGATTTCTGGTCGTAGACATTTTAAACAGAGTCAAAATTTCCTCGGTTTGGGATTTCAATAAATAAATGGTGTCCCGGAACACCGTAAAAAATCCGGGTGGCGACTTTGAAACTAATAAATAAATCCCAAATCCGCATAATGTCACTTAAATTGGAAAAAACTCCCATATCCAATCCTTGTCGGAAAAGGAGGTGTGACACCATTCATATATTGTAAAGTAATAATACAGTTTCTAGACCAAGTAAAGAAATTAGTGAGAAAGATGAGTTTATTTTAGAAAACCATTTGAGTGAAGAAAAATAACATTTTCAAATAAAATACGACACCGAATAAGCCATTGAATTTAATGTAGAGTTTATTAGGTTTAAAACCTAATAACAATTCCTTTGTAAGTAAAATATAACCCCAGACAGGTTGAGAAGATTAAGTTGAAAAAGCAGTTGAAGTAAGATATGACAACTAGTATAAAATGGTATGTATCGAAATAAGCGGCGGGTTCTAACTTAAGAACACACAAGGTAACATGATATTAGTTCGCTCATTTATAAAATACTATATTACTAACGACTCAACAGGGCAAGAAGTAATGACTCAACATAGTAAATTCACTTTGAGAATCGGCAATTTGCAGAAATAAATACATAACTTAAGTGTCTTATCAGTATCCAGCTATAACCAATCCTTAAGTAAAATGTAAAATTACCGAATAACTTAGACAATCAGAGAAAAATACATAAATTGATGCGGCGCGCATCCCGATCCCACCAGAAAATACAAAATCCTCCCTAATTCCTCCGTAACAATAACAATAACAGTAAATAACATATATATGTTACGGCCGCAACCCGATCCCACCATATATCAATATCAATATGATAATTCACCCTTATTACACCATATCAATCCACCCTTATTCCTCCTGTTGCAGCGTGCAACCCGATCCCACCGTATAATAGCAATTTACCCTTATTCCTCCTTAGTATATCTCACCTTATTCCTCATGTTGTGGCGTGCAACCCGATTCCACTGTATAACAACAATTCACCCTTATTCCTCCTCAATATATATCACCCTTATTCCTCCTGTTGTGGTGTGCAACCCGATCCCACAATATAATAATATAAATCAATCAACAACAATTCAACAGCTCAATTACAAGAAATTCTACAACGAAAAGTATGAGTGCACGGAAACAACGGAACCACGTAACAATAAAAGGAATACAACAACCTTTACAAGGAAACAAGAGATGTAAGGTACATGATAACTACACAAGTATTCACAACAACTTGGACTCGTAACAGATAAGCACGTAATCATAGAATAACTCAACCGTTAAGAGGTAACAAGATAATAATGAAGGCTATGACAACAACCAAGGAATAAGAGGCCAAATAACAAATAAGAGGCAAATAAGGACTAACAAATTCATATAGAGCATGTGAGAGTAGTCTAACAAAGAGATACCACATTTTATGATCATTTACTCAAAAACATGGAAAGAAACTAGGCAATCTAGCCAGTCAATACCACATATAAACTGTGTACCCACTCGTCACCTTGCATACACGTCTTTCACATATCAAGATAGCAGAACTGACTCAATTCCTAAGGGGGTGGTTTCTCCCACACAAAGTTAGACAAGATACTTACCTCAATTCAGCCAATTTCATACTCAATTTAGCATTTTCTTTACCAATTCACCAATGCTCGACTCAATCTAGCCAAAGACGAATTAAATATATCAAACAATGCAAGAGAAAATAATTTTAATTAACAAAGCTACGATACTTATACAATTTGCAAAAGTCAACAAAAGTCAACTCTCCGGGACCGCACCTCGAAACCCGACAAAATTTATAATACCCGAACACCCATTTCAATACGAGTTCAACCACACAAAAATTATCAAGTTTCGATACCATTTCGTTCTTCAAATCATAATTTTACATTTTGAAAGATTTTTACAAATTTTCCTTTAAACTCTCATGAATTTGATGTTAAATCTAAGACATAATCACAAAATATAGTTGAAAATTGATTAAAGACACTTACCCAATAATTTGGTATGAAAATCTTTTCTCAAAATCACCCACTCTCGGACCTAGGGTTCAAAATATGATAAAATGAAGCTAAGATTCGGAATGCCCAGCTTTTAGCAGGCTGCAAATGTCGCATTTGCGAAACTGGGTTCGCAAATGCGAACTCACAAAAGGGAAGAATTCTTCACAAAAGTGACGCCTGAACTATCCTGTCTCTATCACAATTGCGACGAAACACTTTGCAAATGCGAAGTAGGGCCTTCGCAAAAGCGGCCCAAATGTTCGCAAATTCGGACTTACCCCGCCCATTTCATTTCCGCATTTGCGAGACTGGCTTCGCAAATGTGAAGCCTGCCAGTTCCCATCCTTTTCGCAAATGCGATTCCAAGTCCGCAAAAGCGGTCATCGCAAATGCGACCCTCTACTCGCAAATGCGAGATCAGACAATAGAAGTTCTGAACTTTCTTCCAAACACTCCGAAACGCGCACGAAACTCATCCGAGCCCTTGGGGCTCCAAACCAAACACCCACACAAGTCCGAAAACATAACGCGAACTCGATCGCGCGATCGGAACACCAAAATAACTTCTAGAACCACGAATCGGATGCCAAAACGCATGAAAATCATTATGAACTTCAAGAACTTCTAGAATTGCAACCAAGCGTCCGAACCCCGTCAAATCAATTCCAAATGACGCCAAAATTTGAAGGTAAGTTCCAATTGACGAAACAGAACTATTCCAAATTCCAAAACCACAATCCGAACCCGATAGCCTTAAAGTCAAACCATGGTCAAACTTAGGAAGATTCTAAACCTTTAAATTGTCAACTTCCGCCAAATGATGCCGAAACCTTATTGAAATACCCAAATGAAATTCCAGGCATACGCCCAAGTCCAAAATCACTATCCGGACCTACCGGAACCGTCGAAACTCCGATCCAAGGTCAAATACTCAAAAATCAAACCCTAGGTCAATTCCTTCAACTTCGGACTTCTAAAATGAGAGTCACTCCTAAAATCCTTTCCGACCTTCTCAAAAACCCGAACCGACGACGCAAGCAAGTCATAATGCACTGTGTGAAGCTACTCGTGACCTCAAACTGCCAAACCGGACACAATTGCTGAAAATGACCATTCGGGTCGTTACACTATCTATCTATCTATCTATCTATCTATCTATCTATCTATCTTCTATATATTATTATAAAAGAAAGAATATTCTACGCTAAATATTGAACGACAAACATACCCTCAAAATATTGACCGACTTTTATACCTTTAAAGTATTAAAGTATTTGTTACAAAGATAATCCCATATTGGATAAAATACTAGTAAATATGTAGACTTTGCCTAACAGTAGACGTTGAATTTGACTAAAATTTGAGCTAACATGAATTTATATGGACTTCGACTACCGATCCACTTTGACCTTCTATTTGTAAAACTAATAATTACACAAATTAGATTCTTTCTCAAAGACCACTAACTTCATTGTTCCAGAGAGTTATGAGTTTTGAGCTTTGGCACTAAATTTCCGCATGGCTACTGTACGGTCTGCGTACACATAGTAAGCTATTTCTTGCAATTGGTATATGAAAACAAGGTTTATTATTGATATGTTGTCATTTTAGCTTTAATATTCTAAATTTGGTTGGTACAAAGTTTGCTAACCTTGATTTATAGAGTTTGCAGTTCAAAATATAAATTGAATAATTTAAGATAGAATTAACTTTATTATTGCAGGTTCCGATTAGTCTCATAGTTGAGTTGAATGTGATAAGTGAAGAAACTGAAAATGATAAAAAAAAATTCTGACAAGCTATCAGCCTGCATATGAAAACAGATAATAATGAGTTTATGAAACAAAAGCAACCTCATAACCTACCTTGTCTCCCAATTAGTTTGTGAATTATTAATTAAAAGTCAGTAACATAAACATACTAGATCCTTAAACTTATATATTTCAAATCTTGACCTTATCTTTATTAGTTATTATAATCACCCGAATATTAAAAAGCTAAATGTTGAACGAAGACCAAAATTTCCTCGAAATATCATCTCATTAAAGGTAAAATGATAAGTTTATAATTAAAATATTTTTAAATATAAAATATGTCGTTCTTTTTTAACGAACTAAAAAAATGTGTAATATAAAATAGAACAGAGCAAATATAGAAAAATATGAAAAAAATAAATTTGGATACAATCCAATGTTCATAATTATGTTACTCAATATTACATACTCAAAATCTAAAAATAAGTCTACTCTAACACAAGTATCCCATTTAAAATATTTATAATATTTAACTCAAATACACGTTCTTATTGACTTAAATAAACATTTTCAAAATAGTTAGGGGCTATACGTGTGAGACACATGAAATGGAGACTAGCACTATATTAAAAGCACGAACGCCCTTAGCGAAATGCCGTTCGCCTTTTTTACCTTTTAAAATTAGAGTTTTCACTAGGAAAAATAGTCATTCTAATTAATTTCCTAATATTTATAAATAGTCAACAACAACAACAACCCAGTGAGATCCCACATGTGGGGTCTGGGGAGGGTAATGTGTACGCTGACTTTATCCCTACTCCGGAGTAGAGAGGCTGTTTCTGGTAGACCCTCGACACAAGAAGGAAAGAGACAATGTATCAGTAACAGCAAAGGAATCCAGACAAATAACGCCAACAACGCAATAACCAGAAAATAGAGAGCAAAGTAGTAACACTAAGCATTAACAAAGGCACAATATTACATACGCAAGGGAATAATATGTACATAAAGGGCCGCTAAACATACTATAGCCTAACTTTCTACCCTAAAGATGTATTAAGAACACAACTGGAGCCCCTACAAGCCTAAAACAAGACACTATCACACTAGCTACTCCTAACCTACAAACCTTATGCTCGACCTCCACAACTTCCTATCAAGGGCCATGTCCTTGAAAATCTGCATCCGCACCATGTCCTGCATGATCACCTCTCCCCAATATTTCTTAGGCTGCCCTCTACCTCTCCTCATACCCATCAAGGCCAGCCATTCACACCTCCTCATCGGTGCATCCTGGCTTCTCCTCTTCATGTGCCCGAACCATCTAAGCTTAGCTTCCCGCATCTTTTCTTCCATGGGAGCCACACCCACCTTCACCTGAATATCATCATTCCTAATCTTATCTAGCTTAGTGTGTCCGCACATCCATCTCAGCATCCTCATCTCTGCAACTTTTATCTTATGGATATGAGAATTCTTCACTGGCCAACACTCTGCACCATACAACATGGCCGGCCTAACCACCGCTCTATAGAACTTTTCTTTAAGTTCCGGATTCATTCACCCCACTCCTATACTGTACGTGACATCCTCGTCAATATCCCCATCCCCCTGTATAATCGACCCTAGGTACTTGAAGCTCCCTTTCTTGGGGATGACTTGTGAGTCTTCCTCACGTCCATGTCCGCTTCACCCGGCACACTGCTGAACTTGAACTCCACGTATTTAGTCTTAGTCCTGCTCAGCTTGAAACCTTTAGACTCAAGGATCCGTCTCCAAACGTCCAACCTCTCGTTAACACCGCCTCGCGTCTCATCAATCAATACTATATCATCCGAGAATAACATACACCATGGTACCTCCCCTTGAATATGGTGTGTTAGTGCGTCCATCGTCAGGGCAAATAAGAACTGGTTGAGTGCAGAACCTTGGTATAGCCCCATAACAACCGAAAAATGCTCCGAGTCGCCCCCATTGTCCTAACCCGAGCCTTAGCTTCATCATACATATCCTTAATCACCTAATATAAGCCACCGAACACCTTTCACCTCCGGGCATCTCCAAAGAACTTCCTAGGTACCTTATCATAAGCTAATATTTAGAAATAGTCATTTAATTATTTTTCTAATATTTAGAAATAGTCATTTAATATTACTAGAAATCTTTCCTTATTTAAAATATATAAGACTCTTAATTTAGGACTTTAAAAGTAATGAAAGTTTTACCTTATTTAAATTATTTCCTCATTTGAATTAACATACTTTTCATATTGAGATAATATAAATTATATTCTTTGATGGGCATGGAACTCACTCGAGAGACAAATAGTAGGTTTATTATTCAAAATTTTAAATCAAAAGATCCAAACTCCATTAGTTATGTATTTTTCTTTGAATTAATTTTGATAGAATTAGTTTTTAAATCTTAAAAAGAATTCCTTGGTTTTAAATTTTTGTTGTCATACTTCTTGTGTATTCTGGCTCATGATTATATTTAATTATTAATATAACTATGAAACTCGTGACACCTATCAGTATTAATTGTAAGATTCTTATGATAAAGCCATCCAAATAATAAAAGAGATCACATGTCAGCAAAATTATTCGTGAATTAAGAGAGATAATATCCAATCTGTTGAATTCAAGGACCATCACTAAATATTATCAATGAATAGCTTTTAATTAGTTAACTTTAATTCGCTCTTATATTTCAAAAAATTAAAAATTTATATGCAGATAAAAATAGATATTACAAATACTATTATAATAATTTATCTGAATGCACATTACATAAAATGTTAATAAATTTTTATACCTTTTGAGAATTATATTGCATAAGATAATAATAATTACAAATATTATTTTTTTACCTTAATTTTTATGACATAGTTATATTTTTTTTCCAGAAACACATGTAGTTGGGTTTAAACAATATCCATCCGATTAAATTGTTCGTATCATAGTTAAACCTAATAATATAGAGTCCTTTTTTTTGTTGTTGTATTTTTCGGTTTGATTTCTAGCAGGGAATAAGATGAAATTTATATTATGTACTTGAGCAAACAAAATTTACTCTTTAGGGACATGAAGAATATAATATTGTTACAATATATATATATATATATATATATATATATATATATATATATATATATATTTGAGTACAAGTTATCTTATTATTCTGTCATGTCGAGCACTAAAGCAAAGGCACAATTCATACGCCAAAATCATAATAAGACATTAGAAATTTTACGTGATGTATGTTTTTTTTATTAAGTTAACTATATATTATCAATATTTATCATTTTCAAGAGCTTGTGCTTTTTCTAATTTAATTTTATTAACTCAATTACATAGATTAATAATATTTGTATAGTTTTAAAAAACTTATACTCACTTATATGAAATATATGCGCAACACACGTACTCTAAAATTAATAAAAATAAAATATCACAAGAATACTATAGGAAGTGATCTTTTTTCTATTATTGTAAATTCATGGTAAAACGCAGACCATTCTTTTTCCAATTGAGGGTTTTTCCTCTTCCATTTAAGGCCTCTTTAGCGAAAAGTTCCTTTTGCGGATAAGATACATTTATATGTTACTATTCACGTAGGCTGTACAACGTGTAAAGACTCTTAAAAATAATAAAGTTTTGCTTTTGCTTTTCAATCCATGAGGAAATCTGTTCGTGGTTAATAATTACTCATAAAAGTTTCCAAATACAAAATATGATAGAATTTGAGGGTCCATCAAACTAAATAGAGAATCAGGTTCTCTATTAGTTTCAACAAAACACACGCACACGACAGTAAATAAATGATGCTAGAGGGATTTTACGTGAAAAATTCCTAGCTCAACGGGATAAAAAACCATGACCTACCCTTGTAGGATTTTAATTTCACTACTGAGCAAACTTTTTGATTACAACCTATTGTAACCTAGGAATTAACCTCTTAATCCCTCACTAACTTGTAACAATCCTATTACAAGCCACTTTATAATAACTCTATTACAAAGATTTTACAACTCGACTAACTCTAGCCAAGACACAAACACAAGGGTTTATGATTTACAAAGGATTTCCTACACAATGCTTCTAAGTAAGCTAAGTAGGAATTACATGTAAGAGCTTTAATAAAGTTACAACTCAACTAATGACATACAATAACTTGATATGGGGAACTGGTCCATAGCAGTGTTCTTTGTTCTTGATGCACTTGAGAAGCGTTTACTGGATAATCAATGACCTTGAGAGTGCTTGAGTAAATTCTCTAAGTGTTCAAATGATTTTTTGTCTAGATTTAATGTTAATATACCATAGATTACATCACTTGAATGATGTAAGCAACTTGGGTACAATAACCTTCCCAATAGAGTTGACTGTTGCACTGTGTTGTACTGTTGCGTGTGCAGACAATCACTTTCCAGCTGTTGGAGAGTTGACTGGTACAGTCAGCAGAGGAACTGATGTCCATCTGCTCCTCTTGTTCATTCTTTGACTTTTGAAAGTTTGACGAATATCTCCAGCTTAGATCTGACTATTTTCATGGGCTTGAGAATGTGTACCAGATGCGGATCAGGTTCTTTATCTAGTTCTTGACATTATATTTGTTAGATCATCAAAACATAAAATAAGGTACTTGTAACCTATCAATTTTTCCCTTTTTGATGATGACAAACTTATAATTGAACATCCCACAAAGAGCCACAAAGAACCAGACAGTGAACCAGAAAGGCCATTGAGTTTCCCCCTGAATCTGTATTCCCCCTTAATCAATGCACATCATTATTCAATTATGCATAGTCTTTCCCCTTTTGGCATCATAAAAAGAAGAAAACCAAGTATAAGAAAAAGAAGTCCAGCATGGTTAACTCATGCCACATGTGTGCACACATCATAATAGAAAACAGAGATATAAAAGTAATGTATACACATCAAAAGAGAAAAGCTTGCATTAACACAATTTGGATTTTTCAACAGGAGAAGTTTCAATGTTACCAACATCATCCACAATTCAAAACAAAAAAAAAGTACCATAAACATCATCATAAACAACCATAAGAAACCGACACTGAAATATAACCGGACACTGGGAGGGAACACTGGCTAATAGGCACTGAAATGGGGGGCGGGGGCTTGGAGGAAGAGGCAAGGGATTTTTAGTGCTCACGTTATCTTGTCCCAGAGGAACCTTGAAGAACTCGAAAACCTTGGTGAGAAGAAACTCATAGGACAGCCCATGATTTCCATCTTTGAACTCTGTCACTTTTTGCATATGCTCTTCATGATCCCACGCAAGTTGATGGTAGTGAAGTTGTCAAGTGCTTCCATGAGATACATGTCTGCACGAGAAGTAATGGATCGTCTCTCAGCACGAGGGGGAAAGACCTTGTTCACCATCTCAAATAACAGTTGGTATACTAGAAGGAGGACTTTTTTCTGCACCCGTTCCCCATGCTGAACTGCTCTTTCCTTCAGGATTGGGTTTTCTGAAGTTTGAAGAACAAGTTTCTTGAACAGAAGACAATCCCTTAGCAGGTACACTCAGGATAAATCCCAACAGAGCAGAGTCCATTAGCATGCCAACTCCATTTACCAAAACGCAGATGTGATCATCCTCAACTTTGGAGAAGTCGGCATAGAAACTCTATACTTCCTCCTCATACACTTTTGGAGCATCACTTGTGAACATATATTTCCACTGCTAAAACTCACAAATTTCAACCAGTTGTCGCATCCCAGCCTCCTCCAAAATGCTAGGAGCAAATGTACGGTCCCATAAGACTATCTGATTTCTCAACCTTGCTTTCCAAGCACTCTGGGGATTATCGACTTTGGGCTTCTTGGAGGTACCAGGTTCCTCAGCGGTGTCAAATTTTATTTTAACAAACCTCCGAACACTCTTTCCCTTTTCATCAGACTTCACAGATGTTTCACCTTCTTCTTCCACCATCCTGGAACAAAATTCATCCAGCACCTTCTCACTAGACTCTTCCACCATCCTGGAACCAAATTCATCCAGCACCTTCTCACTAGACTCTTCCACTGACTGTTCACCATATACAACATCATCAACCCTGTTCAGATTTGCAGTGTTAACAGAAGATCCTCTTTTATGCCCGGGGAGAGCATGCTTCTGAGAGTGCTTTCGTGTCAAGAAACTAGGTTCCTCGTCTAGTTTATCATCCATTGCTACAACATGCACTGTCTTGTCACTTACAGACTTCCCATCTTTCACCAATCTCCTTCTCCTTAAATTATCTTGGATTTTCTTAAGGGAAGACTCAAGGGACTCCTACCTATGCAACCTTGTAGTAGGTCATTTAGGAATTGACTTTTGAGCAGCCACTGGTCTACGCCTAGCCAGACTGGAAATTGGCACATCATCAAAATCCTCTTCACTATCCATTTTTCTTCTCTAGACATTGATCTTCCCTCAGGAACCACCACAACCAAAGGCTCAGCATCAAAATGAGGAGAAGGAGCAGAGCCAATACTAACCTGGGGCTCTTGAGAGGACCCTTGAGTTAGATCCTCCGAGGAGGGATCATGTTCTTCACGAGGGACCCCTGTAGTATTGTCCTGTGCCGATTGAGAAACAGGCACAAGCGCTCCACCCTATGCCACGGTCATAGACTCTTCCCCCTGGGGTTCAGACCCGTCCTTACTTTATTCAGCAATAACCGCTTCACGAGCTATGGAAAACATGTTCTCTATTTCTTCTTTCTCTTTTACACCCATGGAAAACGCAGGAGAGGAAGGAGTGTCACCTGTGGACATAAGATCAGGAACAATCTTTGTTAAGTCAACATTCTCAGAACCATTAGTTTGATCTGCCTTTGACCCTTATTCTATAGGAGAACTTGAATTTCCTGATTTTCTTCTTTGTCAACTGTACTCTTTTGACCTCTTTTTTCGGTGAAGAAGGAGAGCTCGTGGTTACAAACCTTTTTGGAGTCAAGATTTTGCGGCTCCGATGAGAACCAGAACTCGATTAGGTAGGGGAGGAAACTAAGTGTGGGGGTGACTCTGCCCTAGGGTTTTGGCTAGTGGTGGTGTTGAGGTAGGAGTCTAATATTGGTGTTTGAACGGCTGAGGACTCAATGGGTGTGTTACTTGGAACACTCAAGGTTTCATGATTTTTAGCCACAGAGAGAAGTGATGAGTTGAAGAGAAGAGATGGGTAGTTTGAAGAGAGAAATAAGAAGAGAAATTTTAACGTTTGATGTGAGGAGTTGTGACATTGATGGATGTGTCTAAGATTGATGAGTCACCGGTTAGGAAAAGGCAGCGGTTTTAGGAGTCGGGTCGATTACTAACGGGTGAGACGTTTGGTTTCAAAAGACGCAAGGGAAAGAAACTGACATACTGATGACATGGTACTGCTTTGACCATTTAAAATTATGCATGAGAGAATAGAGAAATTACTAACCTGTGTCGAATCTTGCATCTGTAAGCTTTGTCCTTTTTACTAGCATGCACTGCATCAACTGCTTATTAGCTCTGTAATCATCATGTGTGTCTACCTGTAATGGTATACAGGTGAGTTAGACTTTGTCATAAAACACTTTTAGCTAATTTTACCTATACATTTCTTACATACCCAATCATTAGGGGACTAGGACCCAATTGGCCATTATCAACGGAAATTGACGAGTTCTTAACTTTAATCAATGAATTTAGTAACGAACCAAAATCGAGTTTAAATTTTATCAACCCCAGTGCCAGGCGATTTCCTTCAAAATGTTCTCTGCTCAGGGATTTGGTGAAAATATATGCAATATAATCTTTAGTGCTGCAAAACTTCATACAGATGGGCCTTTTTCAACATTGTCTCTGAGGAAATGATGACGTACATCAATAAGCTTGGTCCTCTTATGTTGGACTGGATATTTGGCCATGTTGAGTGCACTTGTATTGTCGCACAGGAGGGGCACACAGTCAGAATATTACAAAGTATTCCAACTGCTGCTTGATCCACATCAATTGAGCACAACAAGAAAAAACTGCTACATATTCTACTTCTGCAATTGGGAGTGCCACTGGGTTTTGCGTCCTTGTACCCCATGAGATTAGGTAAGAGCCCAGGAAATGTGCCATTCCAGACGTGATTTTCCTGTCCACCAGATATCCTGCATAATCAGCATCAACATACCCAATAATATCAAAGTTGTCTCCTGAGAGATAGTAGAGAACCAGGTCCTGCGTTCCCTGAGACATCACAATATTATCTTGGCAGCCTTTAGATGAGATTCCTTTGGATTAGATTGAAACCTTGCACAGATGCCAACAATGAACACAATGTCTGGTCTTCTTGCAGTGAGATACAAGAGTGACCCTATGATTCCTCTATACATGTTCTGATTTACAGGGGAACCAAGTTCATTTATGTCTAGACGAGTGGCTGTGGCAATAGGAGTGTCAATGACTTTTGATGCTTCTATGTCAAACCTCTTCAACAACTCCTTGATGTACTTTTGCTGACTTATCAATGTTCCCTTTTGAGATTATTTAGATTGAAGTCCCAAGAAGTAATTTAATTTTCCCATCATACTCATCTCAAACCCACTCCTCATGAGTTTTGAAAATTCTTCACATAGAGAGTCAATTGTGGCCCCAAAGATGATATCATCAACATATACTTGCACAATGAGCAAGTTCCTCCCCCGTTTCTTCAGAAAAAGAGTGTTGTCACTTTTCCCTCTTGTAAAGCCATTTTCTTGAAGGAATTTTGAAACCTTTCATACCAAGCCCGGGGAGCCTGCTTTAGCCCATACAATGCCTTGTCAAGTTTGAACATATGCCCAGGATGCTCGTGACACTAAAATCCAGGAGGCTGCTTGACATAAACTTCTTCTTTCAGGAAGCCATTCAGAACTGCACTTTTGACATCCATTTGGAACAATGTGAACTCTATATGAGATGCAAAGTCAATAAGAATTCTGATACCTTCCATTCAAGCAACTAGAGAAAATGTTTCATCATAATCAATCCCTTCTTCATGATTGTAGCCTTGAACTACAAGCCTTGCCTTGTTTTTTGTTGTATTTCCAAATTCATCAAGTTTGTTCCTGAATACCCACATGATCCCTATGATAGTTTGATCTTTAGGTCGAGGAACCAGGTGCCATACCTTGTTTCTTTCAAATTGATGCAGCTCCTCTTGCATGGATGTGATCCAGTCTGCATCTTTTAATGCTTCTTTGATATTTTTGGGCTCTATTTGGGAAAGAAAGGCTGAAAAGGCAAGTGAGTTTCTTGTTTTTGATCTGGTTTGAACTCTTGAGTCAAGAGGGGTGATTATATTGTCAAGAGGATGTGAGATTTTGTGCTTCCAATTTGGTACCTGGATCTCATTGGTAAAGGACCCAGGTATGTCTGACTGAGGTTCTTGGCCGTTTCTTACTTCAGCAAGTGGAGTACCTTGGACTGCATCAATAACTCTATTTTCAGCTTCAGTTGGTGTGATCATGAGACCATGTTCCTCTCCAATAGATGGAGGTGTAGTTGCATCATCTTCACTGGATTCCTTTACATGACTCATCATGTCTGCTTTTCCATTTTCCATGTCAATAACTTCTCTTGGAACATAAAAGGTTCTCCATCTTGATCAACATGTCTGTCCTTCTCATAGGAGATGTGAGATTCACCAAAGATCATATGTATACTTTCCTCAACACATTGAGTCATTTTATTGTATAATTTATAAGCTTTGCTTTGAGATGAGTATCCCAGAAAGATTCCTTCATCACTTTTGGCATCAAATTTTCCAAGAGCTTCTTTTCCATTGTTGAGAACAAAGCATTTACACCCAAAAGTCCTTAGATGTATCAGCTTGGGCTTCCTTCCATGCCCAGAAAGGATCTGATCATGCACATGTTCACCAAGTAGCAAGCAGTGTTGACAGCTTCTGCCCAGACATTTTTTGCAATCCTACTGTCAATCAACATTGTCCTTGCCATGTCTTCAAGAGTTCTATTCTTCCTCTCCACAACACCATTTTGTTGAGGTGTTCTTGGAGCTGAGAAATTGTGAGTGATACCGTTTTCAGTACAGAACTCATCAAATTTGGCATTGTCAAACTCTGTCCCATGATCAGACCTGATGCAGGCTACCTTATTACCCATCTTCACTTGGATCTTTTTGACAAAATCAGCGAACACTTCAAAAGTTTCAACCTTGGTTATGAGAAACAAGGTCCAGGTGAATCTGGAGTTGTCATCAACTATCACAAAGATGTATTTCTTTCCTCCTCTACTTGGCACCCCTCATAGGTCCACATAGATCCATATGAAGAAGATCAAGTGGCCTTGAGGTACTGACTTCCTTGTTGGGCTTGAATAAGGATCTGACTTGCTTTCCTTTCAAACATGCATCACACA
Organism: Nicotiana knightiana; assembly: GCA_005239525.1. Lineage (NCBI taxonomy): Eukaryota > Viridiplantae > Streptophyta > Magnoliopsida > Solanales > Solanaceae > Nicotiana > Nicotiana knightiana. Next base: position 15,204 of record ML428289.1, read on the forward strand.
CTTTATGATCCTTGAAGCTTGACTTGGGCAGACCACGAACCAGGTCCTTCCTGACCAATTTGTTCAGCAATGTAAAGCTTGCATGACCCAGCCTTCTGTGCCATAATTCAACATCATCATCAACAACACTCATACATCTGAGATCACCACTCTGTAGAGACTCAAAATCAGCAACATAGATATTTTTGTATCTTTTTGCCACTAGCACCACTTCACTAGTCACTAGGTTTGTGACAGTACATATTTTTGACACAAATTCCATCTTGTTTCCCTTGTGGCAAATCTGGGAAACACTTAGCAAGCTGTACTTCAACCCATTCACGTAATACACATTTTCAATTGAGTGAGAGAGAGAGACTTCCTAATCCTTCCAACTGCCATAATGTATCCTTTTTTGCCATTTCCAAAGGATACACTTCCTCCTTACAGGGCCTTAAGTGAAAGAAAATCATTTGTACTTCCAGTCATATGCTTTGAGAAGCCACTATGCATGAACCATTGTAGGTTGCTCCCTTTCACTATTCCCTGCACAAGAAAATCAAGAGTTAGACTTAGGAACTCAAACGAGTTTGGGTCCCTTGTAATGAGGAAAGGGGTGAATGAGGGATCTTCTAGTCCAAGAAGGCATTATGCATTTTTTGTATGAAGGACCAAATTCTCTACCACTAGTTACTTTTTCAGCAAAAACTTTGTTTTTCTGTTGTGACTGAAATTTGGCCTTACAGTTTTCTTTAAAGTGCCCATTATTTCCACAGTGAGTGCAAAGAAAATTGTCAGGTACAGTAACGTATTTGCTATGAGGGTTGTAGGGAGTCTTTTCCCTTTGTAACCCAATTCCCTGCATGTTTCCCCATTATTAGTATACATGGAAGTGATAGCATCAGAGGATCAGGTCCACTTAAGTGATTTTTCAAGATCACTCTTTACTCTTGCTAGTTCTTTCTGAAGTTGTTTGTTTTCTCAAGCTCAACACACTGTCTAGACTTCTACAAATTCCTTTCCTTTTTGAGAATTTTCAGACCTAACCTCTATTTTACGTTCCTCAATTGTTTTCTTTAGGTCTACTAACACCACTAATAGGTCATCTCTCTCGTGCTCAACGTTAGCAACTCTCTCAGTTAAGACTCTTTTTCCTTTCTGACACACTCAATGGTATCTTTTAGATCCACCACAACAACCACTAGATCATCTCTCTCATGTTCTATATTTGCAATGTTTTTATCTAAGGCTTCCTCTCTTTCTTCAGGTTCTCAATTGTTTCCTTTAAATCAACCACAACGACTACTAGGTCATCTCTAGACTGTTCTGCTTCTCCTAATTCCACAGTTAAAGCATCTTTATCATTTATTAGACTGTAATAAGCATCAATTAACACATTTGCCAAAGACATGATTTTTTAGGAGAATAGGATTTCAGATTTCTCTGAACATCTATAAAGTTTACCTCCTTCGTCATCTTCATCATCATCAGATTGAGTCATCAAAGCAAAAATTGAGTCATGCTCAGTTGCTTCACTTTCCACTGCCATCATTGAACTATCACCATGATCACTGTCTTCTTCAGATTCGCTTGAGGAGTCTCCCCATGCAGCAAGAGCTTGCTTCACAACATTGTCAGCATCATTCTTTCTCTTGAAGCGTTTATCAGGAATCGGGTTCCTCTTGGCTGCTTTGTCTGAGTTGTGCTTGAATTGATCTTGATTTAGGAGAGGACAATCCTTGATAAAGTATCATGGCTTGCCACATTTATGAAAGAGGTCATAATTTTTTAGCTTTCTAGAACTGCCCCTTTTTGGAATGCCTCCATTCCTGTGAACCATTTTCTGGAATCTTCTTGTCAAGTATGCCATGTCACCATCTTCACCACTTGAGTCATTGTTTTCTATCTTGATGGCCAGGTTCTTCTCTCTTTTGGGATCTCTTCTTTCATTGTAATTCTTCTTCTTCTTCTTCTTCTTCTTCTTCCTCTTCTTCTTCTTCCTCTTCTTCTTCTTCTTCTTCTTCTTCTTCTTCTTCTTCTTCTTCTTCTTCTTCTTCTTCTTCATTTCATACGTTTTCAAGTTTCCAACAAGTTCATCTATGGTTAGCGTCTGAAAGTCCTTCGCCTCTGTAATGGAGTTCATTTTGTTTTCTCAAGAACTGGGCAGCACACTAAGGATTTTCCTGACAAGCTTGTTTTTTGGAATAATTTTACCAAGAGAATGAAGGTCATTAATGATGGAGGTGAAGCGAGTATGCATATCTTGTATGGATTCATCATATTTCATCCTAAAGAGCTCGTATTCAGTTGTGAGCATGTCGATATTGGATTTCTTAACTTGTGTTGTTCCTTCATGAGCTGTCTGAAGAGCTTCCCAGATTTCTTTGGCTGGTTGACATGCTGATATCCTGCTATATTCATCAGGACCAATACCATATACAGGGATTTTATTTGCACAAAAATTCTTCTCTATGGCTTTCCGGTCGACATCATGAATTCTTTTCTTGTTTTGGGAATAGTTACAGCAGGGTCACCATTGGTTTTTATGGGAATAAAAGGTCCATCAAAAATAACTTCCCAGAGCTCGGAATCTTCAGCCATGATGAAGTCCTGCATCCTTGTCTTCCACCATCCATAATACTGGCCATTGAACCTTGGTGGACTATAGGTAGACTAATCTTCTTCAAAGTTTGGTGGAGCAGCCATGAGAATCCTTTCTAGGTGTTATCCTGATAGAAATAACCCACTCTGATACCAATTGATAGAGTTTGAGGGTCCACAAAACTAAATAGAGAACCAGGTTCTCTATTAGTTTCAACAGAACACACACACACATCAGTAAATAAATGACACAGAGGAATTTTACGTGGAAAATTCTCAGCTCAACATGATCAAAAACCACGATCTATTCTTGTAGGATTTCAACTTCACTACTGAGCAAACTTTTAGATTAAAATATATTGTAACCTAGGAATTAACCTCTTAATCCCTCACTAACTTGTAACAATCCTATTACAAGACACTTTGTAATAACTCTATTACAAAGATTTACAACTCGACTAACTCTAGCCAAGACACAAACACAAGGTTTTATGATTTACAAAGAATTTCCTACACAATGCTTCTAAGTAATCTAAGTAGGAATTACAAGTAAGAGCTTTAACAAAGTTACAACTCAACTAACGACATACAATAACTTGATATGGGGAACTGGTCCATAACAGTAATGTTCTTTGTTCTTGATGCACTTGAGAATCATTTACTGGATAATCAATGACCTTGAGAGTGCTTGAGTAAATTCTCTAAGTGTTCAAATGATGTTTTGTCTAGATTTAATGTTGATATACCATATATGACATCACTTGAATGATGTAAGTAATGTAGGTATAATAACCTTCCCAATATAGTTGACTGCTGCACTGTGCTGTACTGTTGCATGTGCAGGCAGTCACTTTTCAGCTGTTGGAGAGTTGACTGGTACAGTCAGTAGAGGAACTGATGTCCATCTGCTCCTCTTGTTGATTCTTTGACTTCTGAAAGTCTGACGAACATCTCGCGCTTAGATCTGGCTATTTTCATGTGCTCGAGAATGTGTACCAGATGTGGATTAGTTTCCTTATCTGGTTCTTGACATTAAATTTATTAGATAATCAAAACAAAAAAACAAAGTACTTGTAACTTATCAAAATATTAATTATATTCAAAGTCCTTAATATTAGGAGAAGTTCTAAATATGTGTGATGACTCGATTGGTCATTTTGAGTCTAGCACTTATTTCAATTTTTTGAGACCTTGATTAGCTCCTTTTAGTGGTTCTTGAATTGCGTGCACAATTCGTGTCTTTTTTTGGAAATTTTTTATGAAAAATTCAAACAAACATGAATTTTAGCTTTAAAATGATTTGAGTTGACTATGGTCAATATTTTATGTAAACAGACCCAGATCAGTATTTTGACAATCTCGGCAGGCCCGTATAGTGATTTTGGACTTGGGAGTATGTCCGAAATTAAATTCAGAAGTCCCTAACTTGATTTGACGTGATTTGTTGAAAACTAGTAATTTAAAAGTTTAAAGAATGTTTGACCATATGTTGACTTTATTTCTACCTGGTTCAGATTTCGGTTTCGAAACTTGGTATAGATTTATTTTTCTTTTTAAGAATTGTATGCAAAATTTGGTGCGAAATGTAGTTGATTTGATAGGATTCGGACGCTCGGTTGTGAATTTGGAAGTTCTTGAGTTTCTTTGAAAATTTCCTGCATTTTGATGTCTGATTCGTAGTTCTAGATGTTATATTGGTATTTTGATCATGTGAGAGAGTTCGTATGATGTTATTACACTTGTGTGCATGTACGGTTTGGAGCCGAGGGGCTCGAATGAGTTTCAGATAGGCTGCGGATCATTTTTGAACTTAGGGAATCTGTTGGTTCAGCTGTTGCTGGTAGCTGAGGTTTTGTGCTTCGCGATCGCGAAGGTACTCTCACGATTGTTAAGGTACTATCGCGATCCCGAAGGTGAAATGTAATAACCTGACCGGTCGTTTCGAGAGTTATAGCCCCATTTCCCCCATTTTTTCTTCTTTTGTGCTTTACTACTGTATTTTATCATACCGGGTTGGTTGGTTCGGGTCTGAAGTGGTTTCGGAGTAAGATGAGACACTAAGTCTCTTTGGAATAAGCTTAAGTTGGAAAAGTCAACCGGATGCTGAATTATTTGTAAATGATTTCAGATTTGATTTTTATGATTTCTTTAGCACCATCAGGTGATTTTGGACTTAGGAGCGCGTCCGGAATGTGATTTGGAGGTCCGTAGTAGAATTAGACTTGAATTGGTGAAAGTTAGAAATTTGGAGATTTTGGTCGGCAGTGGAAAATTTGATTGTGGTCGGAATGGATTTCTGGAAGTTGGGATAGTTTCGTGGTGTCATTTGTGATGTGTGTGTAAAATTTGAGGTCATCTGGACATGGTTTGGTAGGTTTAGGCTTTGTTTCCAGAATTTGGAAGTTTCGAAGTTCTTAGGCTTGAATCCGAGGGTAATTTGGTGTTTTGATGTTGTTTTGAGTGATCCGAAGGTTCAACTAAGTTTTCATGTGGTTATTTGACTTGTTGGAATATTTGAAGTTTGGAGAATTGCTGAAGTTGGCTGTTGCTGGTGTAATCGCACATGCGAGGTTATGGCCACAGGTGCGAAGTCGCAGGTGCGAAGTCGCAGGTGCGGGAGTGTGTTGGACTGCGGAGCACCACAAGTGCGATTGAATGAACACATCTGCGAGCCCGCAGATGCAGATAGGTGGTCACATAATTGGAAGTGAGGAGGTTAGGCAGTGGCCGCATGTGCAAGGTCTTTTCCTGCAGCTGCGAGGTCGCAAATGCGGATACGGAGCGCAGGTGCGAAATTGGGGGTTTTAGTGATTTTCCGCTGGTGCGGAGGTTTTTGCGCAAATGCGGCACCGCAGGTGCGCATATTTAGTGGCAGGTGCGAAAGGCCTGGGCAGAAACTATAAATAGAACACTTCGCGAATTTTGGTTCATTTCCACCATTTTCAAGTCGGTTCTTGGAGCTTTTTGTAGTGATTTTGAAGGGGATTCAAGGATTTTCAGTGAAGTAAGGTGCTTGAGCTCTAATACTCCTATCTATGGTGTTTTCCCATTGTTTTATCATCTAATTAGTCGAATTTAGGGGTGAAAATAGGGGGTTAGGGCTTGGGATTTTGGAGAGCTTATTTTGAGGATTTGAGGGACCAAATGATGTCGGATTTTGATAAATTTTGTATGTATTGACTCGTGAGTGAATGGACTTTCAAGTTTTGTAACTTCTGCCGAATTTCGAGACATCGGTCCGGGGTCCGAGTTTGAGCCAATTTCGGGTTTTGAGTCTAATTTGGTAGTTTTTATTGTGGAATTCAGTCCTATAGCGTATATTAATGGTATTGTACTGGTTGTGAATAGATTCGGAGAATTTGGACGCCTAATCGAGGGGAAAGAGCATCGCGGAGTAGAGATTTTCTCGGTTTGAGGTAAGTAACAGTTGTAAATCTAGTCCTGAGGGTATGAAACCCCAGTTTTTTGTGTCATGTGACTATTTGGAGGTGACGCACATGCTAGGTGACGGGCGTGTGGGCGTGCACCGTTAGGGATTGTGACTTGGTCCGTCCCGTAGAAACTGTAAAGTTGAATATTCTGTTGAAACTATATGCTTCTTATGTGTTTTAGAAAGAATTACTGTAAATCATGCTGGATGCCATGTCTAGGCCTTTGCCAGTATTGTTTGGACCCTTAGAGGTCTTTCTTGCTGTTCTCTCACCGTTTTAATTGAAAAATTGTACTCAGTCATGTTGATGCATATTTACTTAATAACTCAGTGTCCATTACTCTATTTTGATGCATCATATAAATGTTTTTTAGGCTGAATACTTTGATTTGTAATAGCCCGAGAGACTGGAGAGATTTATTATTGATTGAGGCCGAAGGCCTGATTTCTGAGGACATTTATGGTATCGGGCTGCATGCCGTAGTATGTTTCATTGATTTTGCCATGATAGGCATTGATATAGAGCTTGGGCTGAAGGAGCCATTCCAGAGTCTGTACACACCCCCGGTGAGCGCATGTACCTACTGAGTACGAGTGCCGAGGGCTGAGTGATTGGGAGGCATGAGTGACTGTGAGGAATGAGTGACTGTGAGGTTGGAGTTATTGGGAGGACTGAGTGATGTTTTCCCGAGGGGCTGTAATGATTTCATCATTTGGTCTCACATCTACATTGAGACTTTGTTTGAAAATTGTTGAAAGATATTTTAAATGATTTTACTGGAACTTGATTTAAATGAGCTGATTTGACTCAAACTCTGGTTTTAAAGCATGCCGTATTTTACTAAATTTTTGTGATAGGAACTATACTTAAATTTTAGCTCGTCACTACTTCTCAGTCTTGATTTACTATTTTTACTTACTGAGTTGGTGTAATCACGTTACTCCCTTCACCTTGTGTGCAGATCCAGGCATTTTTGGACACGGTGCGGTTGTTGATTATTTCAGTCGCGATTCATCGGAGATAGCAAGGCCTGGCAATCGCAACCCTGCTTTTCTTCCTCCTTATCTTCTATTAGTTGTATTTGGTTATTTCCAGACTATGTTAGTCTTGATATTATCACACGACTGTAGTAGTTTCTCATGACTAGTGACACCCTGATGTCAGGCTTTCTTTTCTGCACTTTTATTTTTAGTTGAACTCTTTATGAAGGTTCTATTATGAACAACTTTGAATTTATCTTTTGAAATGAAAATATCGATGTTTTTTTGGTAATGTGTCAGCTGGCCTAGTACCACAATAGGCGCCATCACGACATGGTTAGTTTTGGGTCGTGACAAGTTGGTATCAGAGGCTAGGTTACATAGATCTCACGAGTTAGGAGCAGGTTTGGTAGAGTCTTGCGGATGGTAAGGAGACATCCCATACTTATCTTCGAGAGGTTGCAGAACCCTTAGGAAAAATCTCACATTCTTGAATTCTGGTTGTGCGAATCCATTGATTCTAGTAGCCAAACTTCTATTGTTTCATTCTCTCACAGATGGTGAGTACTCACACTACTGGTCAGGAGGACCGTCCACCAGTACCAGCCAAGGCCACAAGAGGCTGAGGCCACGGTCGAGGCCGTGGTAGGGGTTGAGGTGCAACCCGCACAGCAGCAGGGGCAATGCCTGTAGACCCTCCAGTTGCTAAGGACCAAGACTAGGTCCTGGTCGCAGATGTCCCAGCGAGAACAACTCAGGCACCACTTGTGCCTATTGTGATCCTAGCCTTCAGGAGGCCCTCGCTCAGATCTTGTCAGTATGTACTGGTCTTGCTCAGGTGGTATCTATTTCTACGACCGCAACCACTTCTCAAGCCGGGGGAGGCACTCAAACTCCCGCCGCCCACACACCGGAGCAGGTTGTTCAGGGACTCCAGACACCGGGGGCACCACCAACCCAGCCGGTTGCAGTTGCTCAGGACTATGTAGTTCCTGTTATGCCCGAGGATGAGCAACGTAGATTGGAGAGGTTTGGGATACTCCCGCCTCCATCTTTCAGTGGTGTAGAGGGTGAAGATGCACAAGGTTTATTGGATAAGTGTTAGAGGATACTCCGTACAACAGATACTCTGGAGACCAGTGGGGTCTTATTCACTACCTTCCAGTTCTCTGGGGCTGCATTCAGTTGGTGAGAGGCTTACGAGAGGCGTAGGTCGGTTGGCGCAACACCCCTTACTTGGCAGTAGTTCTCTATTATCTTTCTAGAGAAGTTTGTGCCTCATTCTCGCAGAGAGGAGCTACACAGATAGTTTGAGCAGCTCCGTCAGGGTGATATGTCTGTGACTCAGTATGAGCTTGTAATAACCCGGTTGGTTGTTTTAAGAATTAGCGCCCCGATCCCCTATTAACCGCTTCTCCCATGTCTATTTATGTTATTGGAACTTGTCGGAGTGTTGAGTGATGAAGTCCGGGGTGATTTTGGACACATAATCCATAAATGTGGAATTTAGCTATAAAAATCTGGTCGTAGCTAGATCTGTGTGAAGACGGATTCGGAATGGAATTCCGTCGACTCCGTTAGCTCCGTTGGGTGATTTCGGGGTTAGGAGCGTGTTCGGAATGTGTTTTCGAGGTCGGTTGTGGATTTAGGCTTGAATTGGCAATAGTTAGAATTTCGGTGATTTTGGCCGATAGGTGAAATTTTGATATTGGAATTGGAATAGAATTCCGAAAGAGACAGCAGGTCCGTAATGTCATTTATGACTTGTGTGCAAAATTTGAGGTCATTCGGATGAGTTTAGACATGTTTCAGCATCGGATGTGAATTCTAGAAATTTCTAAGTTCTTAGGTTTGAATCTATGCATAGTTGATGATTTTAATGTTATGAGATGTGTTTTTAAGGCTCGACCAAGTTTGAACAAGGTATTAGGGTCAGTTGGTAGGTTTGGTTGAGGTCCCGAGGGCCTCGGGGTTGTTTCGGATGCCCAACGGATGAGTTTGAGACTTTGTGAACAGCTGAACCATTCTAGTTCTGAAGTCTCGCAGCTGCAATGGTATTTCCGCAGGTGCGAAGGGGGTGCCGCAGGTGCGACCCCAGGTCATTTAATGAATTTCCGCACCTGTGATTGAGTTTCCACAGGTGCGGCACCGCAGGTGCGATCCCAATGTCGCAAGTGCGAAATATCTGGGCTGGTTTTACCAAAAATCCGAGGGTTTGAAATTCATAATTCCAAAATCGATTGTGAGCTCGGAACTTGGCAATTTTCAGTGGGATTTGAAGAGGAGAATCATAGGTAACATTTTCTAACCTTAATCCATTTGTTTATCAATAATCTCTATCATTTTCCTCAATCTAATCAATAAAATTGGATGAAAAACTATGAAAATGGGATGAAATTTCCCCAACTAGAAATCTGAGGATTTAGGGAGATTTAGATGTCGGATTTTGTTGATTCTTGTTCGCGTGGGTTCATGAGCGAATGGGTGTTCGGGAAATAGAAATTTTACCCGATTCTGAGAC
>ML428296.1:0-26613 GCA_005239525.1 Nicotiana knightiana
CTCTCTCAAGTTACGCTAGCTAGATTTCATTACAGTTCACTTTAGATTGCACCCGAGGTATCGACGCCCTGGACTCGGCTAGTCAGTCTCTTGAGTTCTTCGGCCAAGTTATTAATGAGCATATCCTTCTCACTGGATTCAGGTGTGTAAGAAATGGGTTGGGTGGAGTGAGGTAGAGTCTCCACGTATATGGGGTTGTTATGATGGCCTGGCGCCTGAGCATAGAGGTGGTCATTTGTGGTTCAGGGATGATCAGTGGGGTGATTCTCGAAGTGTGGAAAGTGTTGCATTGTGGTGGAGTAGTTTGATTTTTCGGTGGAGTTATACGGTGGTGAGTTGTGGGAGGGTTTTGTTTGCTTGGGGTGTTCTGAGGAGGTATGGGGTTTTGGGTGTTCGGATGATTGACATCTGGAACACTAAGTGAGAAGGATAGATTCTCCAAGTTTCGCACATGTTCAAGTTCCCCGTGGAGTTTTAACAACCTTTGCTTGAGTTGTGACGTAGAATCATTCTGAACCTGAATACCTTGATTGTCAGGATCTTCTGTTTGTTCAGCTGTCATTGTGTTTTCCCTTCTGATATTGCTCAAATCTTCCATTTTGCCTTTGCCTTTAAGTGGACTAGGAGGAGGAGGAGGTGGAGGGCCCCTAAATCTTGTGTAATATGATGATGATGCCAGAATGCACGAACCAACCTTTGGGGAGGGGAATAATCAAAAGAAAGAAAACAAAAGCAAAAACAAAAGGTAGCCAAGTTAGTGAGAATCATGAGAAAATATTGCAGTATTTAAACACACATTGTAGGAATATAAAAAGCGTGTCCTAATTTGGGGAACCTCGTTGTGCCCGAGGTAGGCCTAGAGACAAGTTGATTTGGAGAAATTAGATGCCAATAATTTCCTCATTTCATTAATGTAAAAGTAGATAAATCTAAAACGACACTGACTAAGATAAGTCACTAATGGCACTTGGCCTTATTACATTTGAAAAAGCAGGTAAATCAACTCTACTTGGTCCCAGAAGGACCTTCCCCAGGCTTGATCTTCTTGGCTCCGTCGATCAGGTTCCCCAGGTCGTGCATGCCCAACAGCAGGTATCTTCGTCACTTGGCGAAAGGTCTTCCCACCAATCCAGCAACAATGGTGGTATTCTTTGGACTGTGCCGAACCTGGGGACTTCGTGCCTCATTTTTTGTAAAATAGATAAGGTTAGACCCTTTTCCCCTCCCGATTCAACTACTTATACATCAGTGATTAGCATATTGGCACTTAGTTCTCCAAATTAATGCACAGATTGTGGTTGCATCCGTTGGGATTATGGAAACCCCAGTGGACTTTTGAACAAGGCTTTTCCTAAAGATTATTATGAGGACAACATATTAACCCGGCTAAATTTGACCATGATGCATGTACAGTTTTAGGGGGAAAGGTACGGAACCGTCGATTGCACCGCTGATCGACTAGTTTTACCGCAAATAAGCTTTTTCGAATTTATGGGGTGATATAAAATAAGAAGAGTGCAACCACTCATCAAGCGTTGCTATAGGATTTGTATAGGCACGAGTGGAATATGATGGTGAGCATGATTATGCAACAATAAATAAGCAATAAAAGCATGTTGTCATGTATTTGCACGTTATGAAAGCGGTAAATACAATAGTTATAATTGAAAATCATTTACAAAGGAAAACAAAAAGAAACATGTCAGTTTCATTTAAAAGAATAAATACTTGGGAAAGTAAACAATTAATCGCACATAAAGGGAAAGGGTGCATGTTTTAGCAAAATAAAGACAAATTCACAAAGCAGTTTCAAATGGTAAAAGCCTAGAAATCCCCAGCAGAGTCACCATGTTGTCGTGCCCCCTTTTTCCTCTACTTTTTGATTAGTCAGGGTTTTTGACGTTATTGGGACAACTCATTTCCTTTTGGGAAAAGGGATGTGAAGGACTTGAAGAGTCGCCACCTAACGAATTAAGGTGCGTTAGGGCACCTATTAAGGGTTACAATAACACTAATTGAATAATCAGAGATTGGGTAAGGGCTTGAAATTACTCCAAGGGGGAGGTATTAGGCACCCCTCAAAGTCCACAATTGTGGTTCTCGGCCAAACAAACTTTGTGAATTTAAGCAAGTAGAAAATAAGCAGTCAAAGTATACACATGGAAACAAGTAATGGTTTTAAAAAGATTCGCAGTCTAAGCACACATATGTAGGGGATAGGGGAGTCCTAAGTTGTTTATCCTATAGGTTCACACCAATGCAATGCCCGGTAATCACTCCTTAGTGAGGGGCTAAACGTGGCATTAGCGCACATGTCATCATATCCATATCTACCCTTTCCCCCACCCCTTAGCGGTTAATAAGATAATTTAGTTAGCGATCTATATGCGTGTTGTTACCTTCCCCTTCTTAAGGGTACTGGAGGAATTTAGGACCTCTAAGTATAGGTAGTTCTAGACAGACCCCTAAGGTTTTGAAAGAATAAAATTCTAAGCGACAGGTAAGAACAAATAGGACTGATCAGATAAATGCAGGAAAGCAGTTATGAGGCCCAGATTTACCTCTAAGAGTAATGCACATAATCAGCACGTCTCAAACACAAACAAGAGGCAGTTTCATTAGACAAGATCCTAAGACAGGATATCTAAGTGACTATCAATGCACAGAATTATGCAGCTTTATTTTTATAAACTCAGAAGCAGGGGGCCTAATCAGTTTGCCTACTGATTTTTAAGAAATGTTAACCTTTAGACAGTTCAGAAGTTGTTTTTTCCTAAAAGCATGTTGTTCTAGATGTTACGAAAAAGCAGGGATTGTTGCCAGTTTTATCTAAAACAGGATCATCTATGTGAGGTTGTTTTTTACCTTTTCATGAATTAATAGTTAAAACTAGGCGTGGTTAAGCAAATGCAAACATAGTGCCTAATACATGATTTCTAAATGCACAGAAACAACAGTTTTAAGTCAATGATCCTTAAATTAACAGAATTCCTAAGGCATGATTTCTAAATGCACAGAAACAACAGTTTTAAGTCAATGATCCTTAAATTAACAGAATTCCTAAGGCATGATTTCTAAATGCACAAAAGAGTTACAGAATGATTAAAACGTGATTTTTTGAATGCACAAGAGTAACAGCTTTTATGTTAACGTTGTTTATTGTCCTAGGATCAGGATTTCTAAGTGATAAACATAAAGCATGGATGAGAAATAATGTAAAGCTTAAAACATGCTTTCAACCCAATGATATTAACAGAACTATACAGCTACCCTCCTCATTTAACTAGCCATCCCCAATATCTGTTTACAATAATTATTACAAACCAGTAGCTGAATGAATTACATAAATATATAGAAAAGAAGAAATTAAGTTATAGGGAGCCTGAAGCAGGCCCAAATGTACCATGAGGATACCAGATGTTCATAACCTCAACTATCAGATTTTCATAGCCTTTTTCATGTTCGGGTGTGTCAGAGTTCCCTAAGGACCTCAAGGATCTCGGGCAGTGCTCACACCCAGATTTCATAACCAGAACTGAGAAAGTGCAATGTGGAAGAGCCAGCCCTAGTGCATCAGAGTTCAGAGGGATCTCACAGGAATCCCAAGGCAGTCACACACTGGAGGGGAAGAACCTAAGGACCTAAGAGTAGAGTGAGAGTGCTTGACATAGTTTTGAAAAGGTTTTGATATGAAAACAGTTGAAAAAGAACTCTGTTGAGTGAAGAAGTTTTATGAAAATAGAGGGGTTTATTAATAGTAAAATTTTTGAACAAGAACAGTGTCAACCAAACAAACAGCATATCAACCATAGAGCAAGCAGATTCTACATTGCTCAACAACAGACTTTCACACAGGGAAGTTGGGAACTTGGGACACATAGGGCATGTATAGTGAACACATAACAGGCAGAAACATAGAGGTTTTGTAGGGGTTTATGGGATTAGGGTATAGCTAATGGTAACAACACAGCATGAATTCCAGAACACACAGCTGAGGATAGAGTTAAACATAGAATCAGACAACTTAAGGTAACAAAATTGCTTTGAAAAGAAAGGTTCATACTAGAAACCAGACAAACATAAATAGAGCAGAGTCAGGCTGGGACATTCTATAAAGGGATTAAACAAGTTCATAAACATGTTGATCCTAAGTTGAATTAGGACAGAACTAATATGCTGAGTGAAGCAGTAATGTAAACAGGTTAATTACATGTTGAAAAGCTAAACAATAGACAGAAGTAGAATGATGATTAGTAAACTAAAGTAGTAAGTAAACACATTGAGTTTAGAACTTGTATTTAAATCACAACGTACCAGTTAAAGAGAGCAGATACTAAGTATAGGGCAGTAGAGTGCAATAATTAGCCTTGGCTTGCAGCCGGCTAATTCAATTGAAGCAGCAAGTAGCAAGAAATACAAGAAAAATTTTAAGTGTGAGAGAGAGTTTTTGAACCAGTGAGTTCGTGTCAAATGAAAGTAGAAGAGAGCATATATATAGCAGTTTGAAAGTTAGGTAAATAAGGAAACAGTCAAAATTGTTCAGTGATTGAAGAACTCAGAATCAATTAGAGTAAAAATCAGTGCAAGTACTCCTTCAATTAAGGGAGTTATTTCAAACGGTAAAAGATAGGTAACAAATAAGGAAAGAGATTATATATAGTTGGGTTATAACAACTAAGGAAATAATTCAAGCACAATAGGTACAAAGTGAGCAATTAGGGCTAGGTTCATAAAGTTCTAATTAAGGAAATAACATAAGAATCAATTAACGGTATAATTAACCACATAATAAGGCAAGAAAAATAATTTAAGGGTTGGAAATCAGAAAGGATATTAACACAGGAAATTAGGGATTCAAAGAATTGAAAGTACTAATTAAGAGAAATTACTACAAATTTCTGTAAATGAACGAAATAAACATAATATAGGCAGGGAGAAAAAAATTCAGAAACCCTAATAAGCACAATAGGGTAGAAATCACAGAAAATCAGGGATTCAACTAGAAAATAGTACTGATTAGGGGAAATGACCACAAATTTCTGTCAATAAACAAAATAAACATAATATAGGCGAGAGAAGCAAAATCAGAAACCCTAATGAGCATAACGAGGTAGAAGTCACAGAGATTCAGAACATATTCATGAGAAACAGACATACGAACAAATCAGCAAAGACAGACTCGGTATTATAACATAGTGTTAAAACTAAGGTTTTATGATTAAAAAGCAATTTTAACAATGGAGTCGTTTAAACATAGGAGAATCAGAGAACAACATTAAAAAGAGACCTGAAACATGTTTTGAAGAAGAGTTCCAGAAACTCTAATGGGAAAATAAAGCGACGCTTTGAGAAATTGAAAGGTTTTCATAAAACAAACGAAAATAGCTCAGAAAACCCCCAGATTTGTTATAGATCTAAGAGGTACAGTAGAAGAGGTTAGGGTTTTCTAGAAGATAACCCAGAAAATAGAGAAACCGGCTTAGAAACCCATAGGTTTAGCCGGAAAACAGAAAGATCTTACTCGGTTGAGCCATGGCGGCCTGAGAATGGTGAGCATAGGCCCAGTGGAGGAATGAACAACCGCTGGTCCCTTGAGGCCCTCAGGGTATCAAGAACCCGGTCATGGGAGAGGAGCCACTAGGGCTAGGAGCGATGGTGAACCACCATAATCAACAGCGAGCCAGCAACGGCGGGTGGAAGCCATGGTTAGGCAGAGGAAGTTTGAGAGAGAGTGAGGGAGTGACGGCGGGTGAGGATGAGAGAACGAGAGGGGTTTAGGGGGTATAGGTTAGGTTGAATTAGGAAAGGTTAGATTCGGGCCGTTGATCAATTTTGATCAACGTACAAGATTAAATCAGCGTTGGGCCGGGTAGATTTAGGAATTGGGCCTGGGGTCTGTTGGGTCAGATATAGTTAGGTGTTTGGACTGGTCTACTTTGGCTAAAATTGAAATATAATAGGTTATTTATTAAATACCCAATTTAAATTAATTAAAATAATTTATAAAATAGCTAATAATTATAAAAAATGAATTTCATGCATAGAAAATAGTTTTAAATGATTTTTTAGTATTTAAAAATACAAATGACTAATTTCTGGTAAAAATAGTACAAAATTATATACTTGAGCTATAATTGCAAAGTTATTGCAATTATAGCCAAAAGGTGTCAATTTGGCTATTTATGGAATAATTTGGTCTTAATAGGACCATAAATAATAAATTAAATCAAGAAATGTTTTTTTTTGAAATCATTTGTAATGAAATTTGTAACTATTTATTGGAAATAAAATACTGAACAAATTAATTAAAATGTAGAAAAATTATGGAAAAATAACAATTGCTATTAATGCATGATTTTGAAGGTATGTATGCAATTTTAAAAATATTTTGGAAAAAATTGGGTATCAACAAACCTCTTATCAAGCAATGCCTCGCTCTAACACTTTCATATACTGCCGATGATGAAAGAAACACGTAGAAACTAGCAACCATTCGACCGGTCAGCCAGTCATGGAGCTCCCCCTTTCTCTGACAGGAACTATAACAGATTTTTGTGCCAAATTCCGATATCATCCTTCTAACCATGTTGCAGCCAACTCTGGCAGTATTCATTCTAGGCCCAATGACCTCTTCTCATCCAACACGACCACTCTGATGACATGACGCACCAATACAATCCAAGGCCATAACATGTGCAACTCGTGCACTCAATAGCAACAACCCACGAACTCGAATCATAGAAAGGATTCACATGAGAGGACTATCATGCCATTAACATTTACCATCACAACACCATGCTAAGATCCTAGCACATCATAAAATCAAAACACATGAATCTGACACCAAGGATCATACCTCCACATAACTCCGCTACAATGCGTGACCCCATCCAAACGTTGGTCCACACGAAATACTTCAAGCCACCTTGCTCAAAATCAATAACCAATACGTCTCAATCCCGCAATACCCAATTACTTACCTTACTCAAATCCCGCTATAAATCCCAAACAGATCCGCACCATATGTGCATATAACCAACAATCACCACTCCTCGCAACACCGAAAGGTAACTCATAGATCACTGCAGAATATGAATAAATTCAATGACAATCGAATGGTACATCCCTCAACAATAGCAATTCGGAGTCAATAATTCCAACCCGGTGCAGAACACACACCCATACTGGGCATACCAATAACCCTAAATCAACTCTGGTCACCCACAACAGATAGATAACTCTCTGAAGGTTCACAATGACTGATTCATGGCATTTACTAACATCTGAATAGCTTTGCTCGCATCCTCACGGTCCACAACCACAAAATAATCTACTTATGAGAACTCTCAGTCTCGAAGTCCATGAAGCACACAAATTACCATATCTGATCCCAACTCCACCACTCGAATATATAACACATCCCTAATACTCAATCATTCCACGAGGGATACCCCTATAATTCTTCCGTGTCACCAAGAAACCTTGAATATCAGCAGCTAATCCAACAAGAGAGTGTCGCAATACCAATAAAGCACCCTTAACTCCACACATTGCCCTTTATAAAATGTATACCCTCATCAAGTCACCCAATAGTGACATCATCTACCTAGTCATCTGAAACTGCCAATGCTGCCTAAGAATTTTGACCTTCCTTCCAGAACTGAACCGTGACCTCACATATGCAAATCTCAACTCTACACAACATACCGCATACGCCATGCCATCCTATGATAAATATGAGAACTTCTTGATCTCTTTCGAGCCACAAGCAACTACGTACCCAACTAGCCAAGAACATTCCATTTGATCTCATTTAGAAGCGAAATCACTATACATCACCTGCACCTCACGTTAGTAGAAAATATACATCTCTAACCGTGGTAGAAACCATCAGGAACTATCCGAATCCCATCCGTACAACACCAAACCGTCGGGACTGAATCCTTATAACTTAACCAAGCTACGCAGGTCACCAAAACCCAAGAGCATTACTAAGAAACACCTGTAAAAATTCATTGCCTCATAAACACCCAAAGAACTAATCATATCCCTTACCATGTCGATCCGACCTACTATAAAGTTGTCCTATTTACCCAAGTTCCTTCTGAATTACCTTCGAATTGATACTTCTCCTTGCCATAATACCGCAATTCTCAACCTAGACTCACCACACGAGACCCAAGCATAAGACCGTACCGTCTAAGGCTCGTAAGCCGCTGAATACTCTCTCAAATATCCCCAAAAGTACCACATTCAAAATACTTACCCTGAAGAGACTTCTTGCGAATCTAAATCCATTACCTTCACTTTTCTGATACTGATATGTAGAATCCATGATAATGTAGAAATGCCACAAGTCTTGACACCCTCCAATGTAGACCTCAGTTCCTAGCCAAATACATATCCTGAAGATCCCCCAATTGTTACATATACATCTTGAATCCATTAGAACCATTCTTTGGGAGTCATCCACTCTACTCAAACCTCAATTAGACTGATCAAACGGACCGAACGACATGTGCTCCATT
Source organism: Nicotiana knightiana (assembly GCA_005239525.1). Lineage (NCBI taxonomy): Eukaryota > Viridiplantae > Streptophyta > Magnoliopsida > Solanales > Solanaceae > Nicotiana > Nicotiana knightiana. The sequence continues at coordinate 8,529 of ML428296.1, forward strand.
AGCATTCTAACACCCCAAGAAGTAATCCCACCTTAATGCAACCAAATAAATTCCTGCCCCATGCACATTACATCCTTCACCAATAATATTTCAAGGCATTCCATGATTCTTATACACCCATAAATCAGAACACAACCCCTATCCAAAATTCCTTCACTCAAGTCATCCTCGATTTCAACCCCTACATGTCATAACTGATTCACCAGTATACCTCGAACTGGGACCAATACATCACATAATCGTGCAACTAACTTATTATTAGCAGACTCCCCCACTTGGCTCAAAGCCATAGATCAAGACAAATGATAACTCATAATGCCCATACGCTCTCACCGCCACAATACCACAGTGAGATTCAACTAAATCCTTCATAAGCTCGTATAGAACAAACCATCTAATATCTAAAATCATCTGCAATCTCACATTCACCATTGTAATAGCCGTGCCAACTTCCACAAGCGATCTAAACTCAAATTACAGCATATATCATTTACTGGAAAAAGAGAACTTGCTACAAAACCACATAAGGATCACACCACCTCAGGATATTCCGCGGGAGATAACCCTGCCTGTTTAGCCTCAAACTGATATCTTTATATACCCTTCCAAAAATAATAGCTATTACGCAATCACTTTACCCTATTGTATTTAAACACAACCAACGCCTACCCTTGAGGCATCACAATACGCAGTATAAGAACCGAAAGCTGATGATAGAACTAACACTGGAGCTATGGTCAAAGCAATCTTGAGCTTCTGGAAGCTCTCTCCACACTCGTCTGACCACCTGAATACCCTCACTGGACAACACGTGCCCCAAGAATGCTACTGAACTTAGCCAAAATTCACACTTGGAGAACATTGCATAAAGCTTCTCCCTAAATCTCTATAACACCACCCTCAAATGCTGAGTATGCTCCTCCTGGATATGTGGGTACGCCAGGATGTCATCAATGAATACAATAACAAAAGAGTATAGATACGGCTTGAATACACTGTTAATCAAATACATGAACGCTACTGGGGCATTGTTTGACCAAAAGACATCACCAGGAACTCATAACAAAATAGAAAGATCCACTTCACTCCACAACTAAACAACATGAGAGGTCCTTCAATACACTCACAACTCGAGGCCATATGCCAACTCTAGACAGAATTCAAACACTCAATAATTCTTGCTACATCTCCAGCCAATCCTTTTATCACAATCAAACAATCTGAACATACCTCACCATCGAATCACACTCTCCACATAGTCATTCAGTTACAAAAATCCCACCAATAAGGACACAAACGGACATATAAGTCCCAAATACATGTGCTCACACAATCAAAATCTCAGCACTCAAGCCACAGACAAAACCCGGCCTCAAGTCCTCCAGACTGGCCCATTATTAACATGCTAAAATCATATCTCGCACCTCACCCATGGAAATCACAAGTCGTCGATGCATATATGATACCAAGCGCTCACATGTGCATCCGAATACATTGAAGGAATTCAAAGAGTTACGCTTTAGGCTGAAATAATGGATTCGCACGACAAGTATTCAAGAATGTGTGATTTTTCCTAAGGGTTCCGCAGTCTCTCAAAGATAAGTACAGACGTCTCTGTACCGATCTGCAAGACTCTACTAAACATGCTCATGACTTGTGAGACCTATGTAACCTAGAGCTCTGATACCAACTTGTCACGACCCCAAAATACCCAGTCGTGATGGCGCCTATTGTGAAATCAGGAAAGCCACACATTTCATTTGATTTAAAAGTTCTTTCCGAAATTCTCTACATTTACAGCAAAAGTCTCATTTATAAAATCATTTAAAAGTTTGACACCATTAAAGCAAACCTAAAAACCAGTCCCAGAACTAGTGTCACCGAGCCATGAGCTACTATATCTATAATGTCAAAATACAGAGCTGACATAATAGTGTCTGAAATAAATAAATAAATAAATAAATAAATACGACAGGAAGATAGAGAGGGAGGGAACGAGGCTATGATCGCCAGCTGCTACCTCGAAGACTCCAAAATAAACCCTGACCGCAAATCAGCAACCGCTACCGGTCCCGATGTACCTAAATTTGCACACAAGGTGCAGGGGGTAACGTGATTAAACCAACTCAGAAGTAACGAACCCAAACCATGGACTGAGAGGTAGTGACGGACTAAACCTCAGTGGATATATCAAGAATCAGTGTACATGAATTTAGGCATGTTCGCGGTTATCTAACAGATAATGAAACAGGATAAGTTAAGGTACGAACAGTAAACCATGCATAGCTCAGTATACTCTACACGCCAATGTATCAACTGTATGAAATGCTCATAGTGCTCCCACTCTCATATGCAAGTCCACCCAGTGTTGTATAAGGCTCGTGGGCCCTGGGAAGATTTATCCCGAAATATATACACATGTGATTGTAGTCACTCAGTACTGAGGAAGGCTGATCCAGCCCTATGGAGAAACCCATCTCCAGATAATGATACACCTCACAACCACTCGGTACAGTATATGGCTCAACGGCCCAGGGAAGATCCATCCCAGAATACGTATACACATCACTAACATCACTTGCTCAGTACCGAGGAACAGGCCAATCCAGCCTCGTGGAGAAGATCCATCTCCGCGTACAGACACTTTGGACAAGATCCATGTCCAGGGAAGATCCGTCCCTCAAATATAAACACTTCGGACAAGATCCATGTCCAGGGAATATCCATCCCTCAATATCAATGCACTCACTGGCGGTGTAAAGACTCCGGAGGGGCTCCTATAGCCCAAGAGCTATATCAAGCCAACGAAGGCATGATCAAAGTATCGATGCAGTGTCACGACCCCAAATCCTAAACCGGTTGTGATGGCGCCTATCGTGGAACTAGGCTAGCCAATAATCACATATTTACAGTTTCTTTCCAAAATCCCAACCAATTGCAAGCATTTCATAAAGTATATAGAATTTACTAAATCCATTAGGCAAAATAAATAGTTAAACAGTCCAACCAACCCCCAAAACCCGGAGTCAACATGTCATGAGCATCTAAGAAAAATATGCCAAAAGGTATACTATTATAATACAAAACCTCCGAACAAATAGCTAGATACAACAAAAGAAGGGAAAACAGAGATGATGTGGACGCTGAACAGCTACCTCTATATCCCGAACTCCCGCTCTGCATGGAATAGATAGATAATTCTCGGTATCTACACCTGAATCAGCACACAGGGGTGCAGGGAGTAATGTGAGTACGCAACTCAGTAGTAATGAACATAAATCAAGTCTAAACGGCAAGAAACACATAAAAATCAGTATCATCAATTCACAATATACACGGCCTTTCTTTCCAACAGTATATACATAGATATATGAAATCATCATGCCTTAAAACCAACTTCAGAAAAACCCTTTGAAAAAAAAAATGTGTTTTTCAACAATTTCAAACCGAAAGATTTAGTGTAAAAATGAAATAAATCATAAGTAGACCCTCGGGAAAAAACATGGATCATAAATTTCCCCTCGGACAGAACATCACTCAGCACCTCACAGCCACTCAGTATCATCCCCTCGGGCAACCTCACTGTCACTCATGCCTCCCAATCACTCATTACTCGGCACTCAGCACTCAGTAGATACCTGCGCACACTAGAGGTGTGTACAGACTCCGGAGGGGCTCTTTCAGCCCAAGCGCTAATATCAAGCCACCTCGTTTGTGTCATATCCTCACAATCAAGCCCTCGGCCTCACTCAATCAGAACCTCTCAAAAGCCCCTCGGGTGTATCAGTAAAACGGGGTACTCGACCCAAAACATCATTTTATATCTTAAAATAGTGTAAACCAGGCTGAGTTTCGAAAATAGTAAGCACAATGTGACTGAGTGTAAATCATCAATAAACAGTGAGGAAATAGCAGTAAAAAGCCCCCAAGGGGTCTATACAAGTCGGCACGAGGCCCCAAACATGGCTTATAGCCCAAATATAGCAATAGTATTTAGAACACAGTTTAACATATGATTTAGAGTAAATACGCAACTCACTAGTTGCGTGGAGAGGACCAAGTCCAATCAAAAAATCAGTGTGCGCCACATACTCATCATCCGATATGTGCGCCATTCTAAAAATAGTGAGAATTATGGAGTCCGGGATTTCATACCCTCAGGACAAGATTTATAACCATTACTTACCTCCACCGGGCCACAACACTAATAAGCGATGCTCTTGCCCCTCAAATTGGCTCCCGATTGCTCCGAATCTAACAAAAATCAGTTTAACATCATCAATATATGCTAAAGGAACATAACCCAATCGAAAACTATCAATTTATACAAAAATCTCAAAATTCGGCCAAACCCGAGCCCCGTACCCACGTCTCGGAATTCGATAAAATTTACATCACTAGAATCCTCAACCTCCCACGATTCTATACGTACCAAGAACACTAAAATCGGACCACAATTGCCCACTCAAATCCTCAAAAGAAAATACCAATTTCCATGCACCTTCTTCCCCATATTTGGGTTTAATTCCAACAAATTTTCCGGTTTAATTACTTAGAAAACGACATATAAATGAGCTATGAATTTTAAAACCTTACCTCCAAGTGATTCCCTTGATTTCCCCTTCAAATTCCTCCCAAATAGCTCTCAACTCGTTCACAAATGGAGGAAGGAAATGAGCTAATCTCGCACAAATGGCCTTTAAAACATTCTGCACAGCCATTTATTTTCCTCAATGCGATCGCATTCCCAGCGATGCGTTTGCGATGCATAGACCAGCCCTCTCAATGCGTTCACATAAAAACACACGCGTTCGCATAGCTCAAACACCCAACTCCTCACGCGCCTCAGAACACCCTATGCGATTGCGGACCTTACCCACGCGATCGCACTGCACACAGAACCCACTCTACGCGATCGCAGCCTCCACCCACGCGATCGCACTGCATAAAACCCATGCTGCTCCCAACAAGCCTATGTGATCGCATTCTTACCCACGCGATCGCATAGAAGGACACAAGAACGGAACACCAACAGAATTTGCAACTTCCAACATCCAAACTTGATCCGTTAACCTGTGAAAAAACACACGAGACCCTCGGGACCTCAACCAAACATACCAACACACCCCATAGCATCATTCAAACTTAGTCGAGCCTTCGAAACACCAAAAACAACACAAAAACACCAAAATTACATCAAATTCAAACCTATGAACTTTGAAACTTCCAAATTTCGCCAATGATGTCGAAACCAACCAAATCACATCCGATTGACCTGAAAATTTGCACACATATCCAAAATAAATATGGACCTGTTCCAACTTCCGGAATTCCATTCCGACCCCGATAGCCTATCCACTGCCGGCCGGAAATCGCCAAAAACTAACTTTCTCCAATTCAATCCTAATTCTACATCGGACATCAAAACTTCATTCCAAACACACTCCTAAGTCCCAAATCACCTAACGAAGCTATCCGAACCATAAAATCCGCATTCCGAGGTTGTTTACCAATAATTAAACTATTAATTGACTTTTTCAACTATTAGGCTTCTTTAAGAGACTAAGTGCCTCAATTCTCACCGTGACCACTCCGAACCCAAACCAACTGACCCAACACAACATAAATAGGCGAAGCAATATATGATAATGCATAAATGGAGGAAACGGGGTTAATATCATGGAACAACCGGTCGGGTCGTTACATCATCCCCCTCTTAAACAAATGTTCGTCCTCGAACGGGTCTAGAAACATACCTAGAGTCTCGAATAAGTGAGGATATCTGTCCCGCATCTCCCGCTCGTTATCCCAGGTGGCATCCTCCACCAGGTGCCCTCTCCATTGAACCTTCACTAAAGGTATATCCTTAGACCTCAACTTTCTGACCTGTCGACCCAAAATAGCCACTGGCTCTACCTCATATAACATATCACCCTCAAGCTGAACCGTGCTGAAGTCCAAAACATGAGATGGGTCACCAACATACTTCCGGAGCATCGAAACATGGAACACCGGATGAATACTCGCAAGCTGGGAGGCAAGTCAAGTCTATAAGGCATCTCCCAAATCCTCTTAAGCACCTCAAATGGCCCAATGGACATGGGACTCAGCTTTCCCCTCTTCCCGAACTGCATAACGCCCTTCATGGGTGACACCTTCAGCAACACCTTATCCCCAACCATGAAAGACACATCCCGGATCTTCTGGTCCGCATAGCTCTTCTGCCTAGACTGCGCTGTGGGAAGTCGCTCCTGAATCAACTTTGCCTTACCCAATGCATCCTGAACCAAGTCTGTGCCCAATAGTCTAGCCTCGCCCGGCTCAAACCAATCAACCGAAGATCTGCACCTCCTACCATATAAAGCCTCATACGGAGCCATCTGGATACTCGACTGATAATTGTTATTATATGCAAACTCCAAGAGTGGCAGAAACTGGTCCCATGAACCCCCAAAATCAATGACACATGCACGCAACATATCCTCCAAAATCTGAATGGTACGCTCCGACTGCCCGTCGGTCTGAGGATGAAACATTGTGCTCAACTCGACCTGAGTACCCAACTCTCTCTGTACGGCTCTCCAAAACTGAGTACCTCTATCGGAAATGATAGAAACTGGAACCCCATGCAATCGGACAATCTCCCTGATATAAATCTCAGCTAACTGCTCCGAAGAATAAGTATTACCAACAGGAATGAAGTGCGCAGACTTGGTCAGCCGATCCACAATAACCCATATAGCATCAAACCTCCTCGAAGACTGTGGGAGTCCAACTACGAAGTCCATGGTGATTCACTCCCACTTCCACTCCGGAATATCAAATCTCTAAAGCAATCCACCTAGTCTTTGGTGCTCATACTTGACCTGCTGACAGTTGAGACACCGAGCCACAAACTCAACAATATATTTCTTCATCTGCCTTCACCAATAATGCTGCCTCAAATCCCGATACATGTTGCGGCACCCGGATGGATGGAATACCGCAAACTATGGGCCTCAACTAGAATCGAATCTCGAAGCCCATCTACATTGGGCATGCAAATCCGGCCCTGCATCCTCATGACCCCATCATCACCAATAACCACATCCCTGGCATCACCGCGACGGACCATGTTCCAAAGAATAAGCAAATGTGGATCATCATACTGGCGTGCTCTAATCATAAAGAGAAGACGTGGAGGCTACACAAGCCAATACCCACGGGGGCTCTGATATCCAATCTCACCAACTGACCTGCTAAAGCCTGAACATCAAGGGCTAATGGCCGCTCATCTACTAGAAGGTAGGCTAGACTCCCCAAACTCTCTGCTCTGCGACTCAGGGCATCGGCCACTACATTGGCCTTCCCCGGATGATATAAAATAGTGAGGTCATAATCCTTGAGAAGCTCCAACTACGTCCTCTGACGCAAATTCAGATCCTTCTGCTTAAGCAGATGCTGCAAACTATGGTGATCATTGAAAATCTCACAATGCACTCCATACAAATAATGACGCCAAATCTTCAAGGCGTGAACAATAGCTGCTAGCACAAGATCGTGCACAGGATAATTCTTATCGTGCACCTTCAAATGCCTAGACGCGTAGGCAATCACCCTACCGTCCTGCATCAAAACCGCTCCTAGGCCAATTCTCGAGGCATCACAGTAAACTGTATAAGAACCTGAACCCGTAGGAAAAATCAATACCGGCGCTGTAGTCAAAGCTGACTTGAGCTTCTGGAAGCTCTCCTTACACTCCTCAGTCCACCTGAACTGAGCACCCTTCTGGGTCAGTCTGGTCATAGGTGCTGCAATAGATGAAAACCCCTCTACGAAACGGCCTGCCAAACCAAGGAAACTGTGAATCTCAGTAGTTGATGACGTTCTAGGCCAACTCTGCACCGCCTCTACCTTCTTCGGATCAGCCTGAATATCCTCACTGGACACCACGTGCCCCAAGAATGCTACTGCATCAAGCCAGAACTCTCACTTCGAAAATTCTTCTCTCTCAAGGTCTGAAGCACAACTCTCAAATGCTGCTCATGATCCTCCTGAGATCGGGAGTACACCAAGATATCGTCAATAAACACGATGACGAAAGAATCCAGATAAGACCGAAATACATTGTGCATCAAGTGCATAAAGGCTTTTGGGGCATTGGTCAGCCCAAATGACATAACCAGGAACTCATAATGACCATATGTAGTCCTGAAAGCAGTCTTCGGGATGTCTGGCCCCCGAATCTTTAACTGATGATAACTGGAACGCAAGTCAACCTTGGAAAATACCCTGGCACCCTAAACTGATCAAACAAGTCATCTATACGAGGCAAGGGATACTGATTCTTCACCGTAACTCTGTTCAACTGCCGATAATCAATACACATACCCATAGAATCATCCTTCTTCTTTACGAACAACACCGGTGCACCCCAACGTGACACACTAGGCCGAATAAACCCCTTATCTAGGAGTTCCTGAAGCTTCTCCTTTAATTCCTTTAGCTCCGTTGGTGCCATACGATAAGGTGGAATAGAAATAGGTTGGGTTCCTGACACTAAGTCAATACCAAAATCAATGTCCTTGTCAGGTGGCATGCCTGGCAGGTCTGCAGGAAACACGTCCGGAAAATCACGGACCATAGGAACCGAATCAATAGCGGAAGTCTCAAAAGACTCCCACCAAGTGAAAGCAGCACCAGAAAACTGAAATGTAGCAAATGAGACCCCACTGGTCTCCAAAATCCCAACAGTACGCAGCATCCTCTGGCACTTATCTAGAAATCCCTGGGCATCCTCGCTCTCAACACCACTAAATGTCGGAGGCTGTAATCTGCTAAATCTCTCCAGTCTACGTTGCTCGTCCTCTGGCATAGCCGGAACCACGAAGTCCCGAACTGGAGCAACTGGCTGGGCCTGAACCCCGGTATCTGATGGCCCTGAGTACCCTTCTCAGGTGTCCGAGAAACTGGAGTCTTACTGCCTCCCCCGGCCTGAGAAGTAGTGGCAACGGCCTGAGCAAGGGTGGTACACACCGTCAAGATTTGGGCCAAGGTCTCCTGAAGACCTAGAATAACAATAGGCACTGCCGGTGCCTGAGCCTACCCCACTGGAGTATCTGTGGCGGGAATCTGACCCTGAACAGTAGGGGATCAACTAGCACCGCCCTGGCTGCTACACGGGCTGGCCCCCTACCTCTACCACGGCCTCGACCTCTCGCTGGTCTAGTTGGTGGCTGATCATCCTGATCGATAGCGCGATTCCTCACCATCTATGAGAGAAGGAAACAACATAAGTTTAGATTTCCGGAATCAACAACAATGGCATGACAGAATTCAAGAAAATGAGATTGTTCCTAAGGGTTCCGCAGCCTCTCGAAGATAAGTACAGACATCTCTGTACCGATCCGCAAGACTCTACTAAACCTTCTCATGACCGTTGAGTCCTATGTAACCTAGGCTCTGATACCAACTTTTCACGACCCCAAGTCCTAAACCGGCCGTGATGGCGCCTATTGTGGAACTAGGCTAGCCAATAATCATATATTTACAGTTTCTTTCCAAAATCCCAACCAATTGCAAGCATTTCATAAAGTATATAGAATTTACTAAATCCATTAGGCAAAATAAACAGTTAAACAGTCCAACTAACCCCCAAAAACCCGGAGTAAACATGTCATGAGCATCTAAGAAAAATATGCCAAAAGGTATACTATTATAATACAAAACCTCCGAACGAATAGCTAGATACAACAAAAGAAGGGGAAACAGAGATGTTGCGGACGCTGAACAGCTACCTCTATATTCCGAACTCCGGCTCCGCACGGAATAGATAGCTAATGCTCGATATCTGCACCTGAATCTGCACACAGGGGTGCAGGGAGTAATGTGAGTACGCCAACTAGGTAATAATGAAAATAAATCAAGTCTAAGCGGCAAGAAACACATAAAAATCAATATCAGCAATTCACAATATGCACAGCCTTTGTTTCCAATAGTATATACATAGATATATGAAATCATCATGCCTTAAAACCAACTTCAGAAAAATCCTTTGAAAAAAAATGTGTTTTTCAACAATTTCAAACCGAAAGATTTAGTGTAAAAATGAAATAAATCATAAGTAGCCCCTCGGGCAAAAACATGAATCATAAATCGCCCCTCGGGTAGAACATCACTCAGCACCTCACAGCCACTCAGTATCAGCCCCTCGGGCAACCTCACTGTCACTCATGCCTCCCAATCACTCATCACTCGGTATTCATCACTCAGCACTCAGTAGGTACCTGCGCTCACTGGGGGTGTGTACAGACTCCGGAGGGGATCCTTCAGCCCAAGCGCTAATATCGAGCCACCTCGTGGCGTATCATATCCTCACAATCAGGCCCTCGGCCTCACTCAGTCAGAACCTCTCAAAAACCCCGCGAGCGTATCAGTAAAATGGGGTACTCGACCCAAAACATCATTTTATATCTTAAAATAGTGTAAACCAGGCTGAGTTTCGAAAACAGTAAGCACAATGCAACTGAGTGTAAATCATCAATAAACAGTGAGGAAATAGCAATAAAAATCCCCCAAGGGGTCTAAACAAGTCGGCACGAGGCCCCAAACATGGCTTATAGCCCAAATATAGCAATAGTCTTTAGAACACAGTTTAACATATGATTTAGAGTAAATACGCAACTCAATAGTTGCCTTGGAGAGGACCAAGTCCAATCCAAAAATCAGTGTGCACCACATACTCGTCATCTGATATGTGCGCCATTCTAAAAACAGTGAGAAATATGGAGTCTGGGATTTCATACCCTCAGGACAAGATTTATAACCATTACTTACCTCCACCGGGCCACAACACTAATACGCGATGCTCTTGCCCCTAAAATTGGCTCCTGATTGCTCCGAATCTAACCAAAATAAGTTTAACATCATCAATATATGCTAAAGGAACACAACCCAATCGAAAACTATCAATTTATACAAAAATCTCGAAATTCGGCCAAACCCGATCCATGAACCCACGTCTCGGAATTCGATAAAATTTACATCACTAGAATCCTCGACCTCCGACGATGCTATACATACCAAGAACACTAAAATCGGACCACAATTGCCCACTCAAATCCTCAAAAGAAAATCCCAATTTCCATGCACCTTCTTCCCCAAATTTGGGTTTAATTCCAACAAATTTTCCGGTTTAATTACTTAGAAAACGACATATAAATGAGCTATGAAGTTTAAAACCTTACCTCCAAGTGATTCCCTTGATTTCCCCTTCAAATCCCGATCAAATAGCTCTCAACTTGTTCACAAATGGAGGAAAGAAATGAGCTAATCTCACACAAATGGCCTTTAAAACATTCTGCCCAGCCATTTATTTTCCTCAGTGCGATTGCATTCCCAGCGATGCCTTCGCGATGCACAGACCAGCCCTCTCAATGCGTTCGCATAAAAACACACGCGTTCGCATAGCTTAAACACCCAACCCCTCACGCGCCTCAGAACACCCTATGCGATCGCGGACCTTACCCACACGATCGCACTGCACACAGAACCCACTCTATGCGATCGCAGCCTCCACCCACGCGATCGCACTGCATAAAACCCATTCTGCTCCCAACAAGCCTATGCGATCGCATAGAAGGACACAAAAACAGAACACCGGCAGAATTTGCAACTTCCAACATCCAAACTTGATCCGTTAACCTGTGAAAAAACACACGAGACCCTCGGGACCTCAACCAAACATACCAACACACCCCATAGCATCATTCAAACTTAGTTGAGCCTTCGAAACACCAAAAACAACACAAAAACACCAAAATTACATCAAATTCAAACCTATGAACTTTGAAACTTCTAAATTTCGCCAATGATGCCGAAACCAACCAAAACACATCTGATTGACCTGAAAATTTGCACACATATCTAAAATGACATTACGGATCTGTTCCAACTTCCGGAATTCCATTCTGACCCTGATAGCCTATTTTCCAGTGCCGACCGGAAATCGCCAAAAACTAACTTTCGCCAATTCAAGCCTAATTCTACACCGGACATCAAAACTTCATTCCGAACACACTCCGAAGTCTCAAATCACCTAACAAAGCTATCCGAGCCATAAAATCCGCATTCCAAGGTCTTTTACCAATAAGTCAACTCTCAGTTGACTTTTTCAACTATTAGGCTACTTTAAGAGACTAAGTGCCTCAATTCTCACCATGACCACTCCAAACCCAAACCAACTGACCCAACACAACATAAACATGCTAAGAAATATATGATAAAGCAGAAATAGGGGAAACGGGATTAATCTCACGGAATGACCGGTCGGGTCATTACATGCGGTGTGCAGTCTGATCTCATAACTGCCTCAATAACAGGCTCTCGGCCTCACTCAGTCATTACTCTCGATTCTCGCTCACATGGGCTCACAGATGCATGAACTAGCCCGAAACAATGATAAATCTATAAAATCAACAATTACCGAGAGTGAGGCATGAAATGATATGCTATGATAGGACTGAGTAAATATAAAGTCAATAAAAACACATAAGGAGACAGCAATATAGGACCACTCGGGTCTCAGCATTTTCGACGTGAAGCCCTAGCATTTGACCTAGCATGATTTCTAAAATGTTCACATCAACCACATTAATAGGAGTGCGGATATCAGCCCATAATAGCTACTAGACGGTGTCAGGGGATGAGACAGGCAACAAATCACTCGGTGCACGCGCGCACGCCCGTCACTTGGCATGTGCGTCACCTTAATTATAGTCATATATCATATAGTCCGGGGTTTCTAACCCTTAGAACTAAGTTTAGAAACGTTACTTACCTCAAAACCGGCTAAAATCCTAGCCCGCAATGCCTTTACCTCAAGACTCGACCTCCGATTGCTCCAAATCTCCATGAAGAACCCTCGAATTTCCTCTTCAAAACCCTCCAAAAGCTTCAAACACGTATAGAAATGGTGGAAAATGACAAAAATTGCTAAGGGTTCTATTTACATGCTCTTCCCAGCGATGACCGCACCTGCAGCTAATTCATCGCACCTGCGTACCCAGGTGCGCACTTGCGCAAATCACTTAAAGGTCCAAAATCCGCACCTACGACTCACCTACCGCATCTGCGACTCTGCAGGTGCGGCCCATCCTCCGCATTTGCGGTCCTTCTCTAGCCTAGCCAATTCCGCATCTGCGATCCCTCCTCCGCTTCTGCAGACACGCACCAGTGGTCCCCTATCCGCAGGTGCGGAAAACCAGAAGCTTCACACCAGTAGTTCCAAAATGCCAAAAACTGTGCCGATAACGATCCGAACTCATCCCGAGGCCCTTGAGACCTCAACCAAAAGTACCAACAAGTCATAAATGATCACCCGGACTTAGTCGAACCCTCGCAACACCCAAAATAACACTGAAACATCAAATCAACCCATGATTCAAGCCTAAGGATTTCAAATTTTTCCAAGAATCACCAACAATGCCGAAACTACCCAAAACTCGTCCGAATGACCTGAAAATTTGCACACACATCCAAAATGACACTACGAACCTGCTCCAACTTTTAGAATTCCATTCCGATCCCTATAGCTAATTTTTCACTACCGACCGAAAATTGCCAAAAACTCAATTTTGCCAATTCAAGCCTAATTCTACTCCGGACCTTTAAACCACATTCCGAACCCACTCCCAAGTCTCAAATCACCTAACAAAGCTATATGAGCCCAAAAATCCGTATTCCGAGGTCGTTTACCTAATAGTCAACTTTCGGTTGACTTTTCCAAATCATAAGGCCAACTTAAGAGACCAATATCTCATTTTTCATCACGACCACTCCCCCGAACCAACTGACTCAACACATCATAAATAGGATAAGCAACGCATGACAAATCATAAACAAGAAAAATGGGGAAATCTCGCGGAACGACCGATCGGGTCGTTCCACTGAGTATCACCAAAACATTGGGCCAAGTTATATTCTCGTTTGGATAGGCTTGCTGTAAGTGAATTTTAAGCCAGAAACCATAAGTTAGGAATTATAGCCTTTAAATTTTGGCTTATTTTTGTCATTTTAGCTTTAAAACAAGTACTTAAAACCACTTTTTTACTTTATTTAAACACTACAAAATGACTTAAAAACTATTTCAACTTAGGATTTTTTTAATTCCTATACACTATATGAAACTATATTACCCTCACTACTCAAGGTTTACTATAATTACATTTTATGTACCCAATTACTATTTATGTACATTTTAAGGGAATTAATGATATTAATTAGTGTCCTAAAATAACTCTACCGTATATTCTCACTTCCCCCACGTTTCTCTATCCACATCCCCCTCCCACACGCACACACACCCCCTCTCACCCACCCACGTATCTTGCACTCACCCACGAATTTCTCTTCACAAAACTCAGAAATCCTCCATTAACGCCTATTTCATCTCTTCTTCAAAAACCAGACGAAATTTTTACTCTTCTTCAAAAAATAATCTCCATTAACGTCTCTGATTAGCTTGATTTTCAATGAAGAAGAAAATATCTTCAAATAATAGCCCTAAAAATACAAAGGAGCATATATTCCTTCATTTGATTTGGGTGTTTTCTCAGCAAATTCACCCCAAAAGGTTTCAAAATCAGCTCATGCAAAAGAAGAGAACAAGCCCAAGCTTTCCCCTCGTGAAGCTAGGGCAGAATATCGAACAAAGCAAAAGCACGATATTATTTCTTGTGAATCATCGATACATGTCAAATCTGCAAAAAGGAAAGGCAAAGAGATTGATTTCGATGATGATTTCGTCGAAGAAGAAGCCGCAACTAAAGTTAGAGTGTCTCCTAATGTAAAAGCTTCAAAAAAGAAGAAATTTAAAAAATCTTCTAAAACTGTTCCTCAACAGTCATTGGTGAAGGTAAGAATTTATTAGTTTCAACAATATATTTTTTTAAAAGCTAAAAAAAGTTTGTTCTCATTCTTATGAACCTATATAATTTTTGCTTTTGTAGTTTGTAGAAATTTTGTCTACATTGTGTAGATTTATTGTAGATTTATAATTCTTGGTTGTAGATACATTGTTATATAAATGTTTGCCTTATTTTGATTCTGTTTAAAGATTGTAGAAATTTTGTAATAAAATTATAGTTATCTTATTTTCTGTTTTTGACTCTGTTATGTAATTGTAGCTATATTGTATTAAAAATATAGATATTTTATTTTTAAGGTTTGAGCCTTGTTTTAATAAGGGATTTTTCCTTTTGCTGCAGAATGGACCATTTTTTACACCTCATAATGTTGATTATGGGGTCGTTAGGTTTCAGAAATTATCCGACCCCAGTATTCCTGGATAAATCAAAGATTTATTGTCTGCAAATGGTTTAAAGCTTTTCAAGAAGACATGTTTTGGTTATTTGCTTTAATAGTTCTACTATCGGCAGCTCTCTTGCATCTCTTGTTATCGCATTCAATGACTCTGCAACGTTTGATGGCATAGTTTAAGTTCTGTTCACCATAGCATGTACTCGAGACCATCTGTGACAGCCAATATCATATAATTATGCTTTTTAACACGCGTGTCGATCTCTTCAATCTTTGACATTCTTTCATTAAATTCATCAAGCGTGTATGATCGTGCCGTGACAAAATACAGTGTGCTAACTTTAGATGACCCTACTTGAACTTTGACCTTATATTTGTCCAAATATGCCACATGCAAGAATAATGTGGCATGCCGGTATAAACAATAGATGTTTCCTTCAAGATACTCTCATTTCGATCCGAAACAACACACATATTTGGTTTTTCACCATATGCATGTTTGAATTTCTCAAAAAAGCACTTCCATGATGCGTCATTTTCTGAATCAACAACAGCATATGCCAGTGGTAATATGCTACCTATCATATGTGGCAAAAAGGAATTCAATTTCCATCAAAAAACTGTAGAGGAAGAAAAATACATACAAACAACAAATTTTCAACAATAAATCTACAATACTTGTTGCATCCATTGTGCTAACTGATAACATTATTCCCCTTTATGCTGAATTCAAGAAGGTTCCATCAACTACTAAAACTGGCCTACAGTATTCCCAACTATTGATTGGCATACTAATCACAACAAATGCATCCAAGAAACAGTCATTGTCGGTCTTCTTCAATTTAACTACCGACCCCAGATAAGTCTTCTCCAGAATATACAAATAACTAGGCAATCGACTGTAGGAGTCAGCAGGATGACCTCTCAAAAATTCCAAAGTCTTTTCTTTTACTCTCCAAGCTTGCATGTATGTTAAGTTCACTCCATGTTCAGACAACATATCAGTTTGTATATCTTTTGGTGTGTAAATTGTCTTAGGATCAGCATATTTTGGTATAACTATGCTACCCACTACCATGGCAGTAGGTATGCGTTGTATGTATGTATTGTCCATCAAAGAGCATGTGCGTAAGCTGTTGAATTTTCGAACCTTGAACATTGCTGAATCATTTATGCTGGTGGACTTGAAGTGCCATGTACAATTTTCCCCAACACATACCAGGCAATAGCTACAGAATAAAAACAATTTAAACAATGATATGAAAAATGTAGATACACAAAAAATAGGTTGTTTAAGTATGAAAATTTTATATTTAACAACTTATATACAAAAAAAAACTACAAATTATCTACAATTCGTATAAAAAGATATTACAAACACTGAAGAAAAAAAATTCAAATAAACTACAAATTAAACAAAAACATAATTTTTGACCATTGAACTGTTCCTACCTTCTAGCACTAGACCTTTTCACCCTAAATTGGAACTTGTTCATGACAGAATAGTGCTTCATTATACTGGCAATTGTTTGCTTGTCTTTGCATACTTGGCCTATTTCAAAAATAGTTGGTGTATTTTGTATTATGATTATACTTTCATATTCCACTATTGCCGGAAATGTTGGCATATCAATCAACTTCAGTGTTCAAGATGAACATGCAATCAATTAAAGCTAAATACAGTTATGATATATATTGTAGATATTTTGTAGTAAAATTGTAGAACAAATGAAATTCAATACTTATATATTCACAACAATTGATCTACACATTTTGTGTAGTTTTCTTGTAGAAGTATTGTAGAAAAACTGTAGAACAAATGAAATTCAATACTTATATTGATCTACATATGTTATGTAGTTTTTCTGTAGAAATATTGTAGAAAATTGTAGAACGCGTGAGATATAAACAACTTTTCACCACTGGTATAACAGATCAAACCTGCAATTGTGTTTGAATTAGAGATACTGCATTCCAAATTGAAATCACGCATTGTTATACATAGTGGATACATTCCTAAGCTTTTGTTTTCCTTTTTCTTCTTTGTGTATACTCGAACTCCTATATCGTTCCTAATTTCCATTGGAGGACAATGTTCGTTCATAATGTATTTGATTTTGATTATTTTTTCTAATGTATCGATCTGTGATGACTTGTGTAATTTAGAAAAACTGTGTTTCGAGGCCTCGAAAGCCTCTGTTAATCTTACCTCAATGTGCGTGCATAGCCCGAGCGCGTAACCGGGAAGTCTATATGTGGAAATGTGTTGAAAAGTTGAATTTATGATAATTAATGGAATAAAGTTGACTTTGGTCAATATTTTTGGTAAACGGACCCGGACTCGTGATTTTTCGGTCCCGGAGGGTCTGAAGGAAAATATGGGACCTAGGCGTATGCCCGGAATCGATTTCCGAGGTCCCTAGCCCGAGAAATAAATTTTTAAAAAAAAATTATTTTCTGAAAATAAAAAAGACTTTTGAAAATTAACTTTGATGTGAAATCTATGTTACCGAGACCGTATTATGGTTCCGATGCCTGGAACAGGTTCAATATATGTTATGTGAGTTATCTGTAAAGTTTGGAAAGAAACGGACTTGGTTTGACGTGTTTCGGATCAAAATTGGAGAATTTAGAAGTTTATGAAGTTTGAGAAAATTCTATAGATTTTTGAGTTTAATTCATTGTTTTTGATGTTATAATAGTGGTTTAACTACTCGAATAAGTTTGTAGGATGATTTTTGAAGTCATGTGTATATTTGGTTTTGAGCCCCGAGGGCTTGGGGAGGGG
>ML428296.1:35354-66856 GCA_005239525.1 Nicotiana knightiana
GGGGGGGTTCCGGGATGTTATAGTTAAAAAATCAGTGTTGGTGCACCAGTTCTGATGTGCCCGCACCTCTGAGCCTTGGGCCGCATGTGCGAGACCGCAGGTGCAGATAAGAAGTTGCAGGTGCGGTCCACCCCAGCCAGCCCAATTCCGCAGGTGCGACATATTCTTCGCATAAGAGGTTCCGCAGGTGCGGCAGTGCCTCCGCAAGTGCGGCCCTCAGTGGCTTAGCCCATTTCCGCAGGTGCGATTGATTTTCCGCACCTGCGAAAGCGCAGGTGCGACCCATGCACCGCAGGTGCGAGGCACTGTTAAAGTTTATTGTTCACCCGAGTCTTCTTCATTTTTCTTCACCAAAAAGGGGCCAAGGGCGATTTTCTCTAGAGAGTTTCTTCTCAAATCATAGGTAAGTAACCCCAATCTAGTTTCTTTCAACTTCTTAATGATTTCATCAACTTTTATCAAGAATTCTAGGGCTTTAATGGTAGAAAATTGGGGATTTGGGTAGAGTTAAGGCTTTTTGATTTTTTGGGAATTTGACCTCGTTTTGGGGTCGGATTTCGAAATAAATTGTATATTCGGGTTCGTGGGGGAATGGGTGATCGGGTTTTGGTCCGAACCTCGAGTTTGGACCAAGTGGGCCCGGTGTCGAATTTTGGTATTTTTGGAAGAATGATGGGAAATGCATATTTAGGCTTTGGGATTGAATTATTGAGTCATTATTGATATTATTAAGTCGATCATGTCTAGATACTATCGTTTTGGAGTTTGATTCGAGAGGGAAAGCAGTGTTAGAGGCTTGGTTGGATTCTTGGAATCGAGGTAAGTGTTAGGCCTAACCCTAGCTTGAGGGAATAGGTGTTGATTCATATGTGCTACGTGTTATTATCATGTTCAATGTATAGGTGAGGTGACGAGTATCTATCTTGTTGTCAAGCATGCCCGTGAGTCATATCTTATGGTATATGTGTTTTTCTTCGATATCCACTGTATTATGAAGTAGCTTCTATTTTGGAGATTATTCAATTGACTGGGTTGTGAACATTGTTGATTAGCTGTTCGGTTGAGGATTATTTTGGTTATGTTGTACGTTCAGTGAGATTGGTTATAGCTGAGTCTCTTGCCGGGATGGTGATATTTCTGTTATTGTTCCCTTGCCGGAACGGTGATATTTCTGTTATTGTTCCCTTGCCGGGACGGTGATATTTCTGTTATTGTTCCCTCGCCGGGATGTTGTAAATTATGGTTTATATTGTGGTTCTTCCTTGCCAAATTGTTGTTCTGGTTATTGTTGGGTGAGGAAGAGTGTAAAGCACGAAGGGTGATGTCGTGCCATGATTTATATTTAAAAGCACGAAGGTCAATGTCGTGCCGATATTGTAATTTTAAAAGCAAGAAGGGTGATGTCGTGCCATGATATAAGAGATAATGCACGAAGGATAATGATGTTCCATGATCTTGTGAGGTAAAAGCACGAAGGTTGATGTCGTGCACTTGTTTTGGTGAGAATGAGAGTAAAGCACGGCGGGTGATGACGTGCACTTGTTTTGGTGAGAAAGAGAGTAAAGCACGAAGGGTGATGTCGTGCACTTGTTTTGGCGAGAATGAGAGTAAAGCACGAAGGGTGATGCCGTGCACTTGTTTGTTCTCTGTTGTTATTCTGATACTAGACGGTTTCCATGTTCTGTTACTCAATAAGTGTTTTCCCCTTTGTATCCTGGCATGTTCTTCCTGTATTTGTACTTAACGTTTTACTTCCTGCCGTTATTTCTATCATATATTATTGAATTGCACATATGTTTATTATTTGTCGTGTCCTAGCCTCGTCACTACTTCACCGAGGTTAGGTTCGGCACTTACTCAGTACATGGGGTCGGTTGTACTGATGCTACACCTGCACTTCTTTATGTTGTGCAGATTACGGTACCGGGCCCGGTGGACAGTGATCGAGGGAGTGTCCTTCAGTCCACAGGCGACATTGAGGTAGTCCTGCAGTCATCCGCAGGCCATGGCGTCACCTCCTCTCTCATTCCTTTTTTATTTCTGTCTTCTCTTGTACTTCCAAGACAGTTGTATTGTTTTGTTCAGACTTTGTTTTTAGCAAAAATCTTAGACTGTTCGTGAATTTGTGACACCAGTCTTGAGGGTATGTTTAAGGAAATTTTTGTGAGAATTATTATTTAAGATGTTGAATATTTCTTACCTTCCGCTTTCTCATATCTATTTGTTCTTACATGTCACTTTTAAATATGCTAAACAGCAAAGGAATAATTCGGAATAACTAGTAACGTTGACTTGTCTAGCAAACTCAATGTTAGACGCCATCACGGCCTGAAGGTGAGATTTTGGGTCGTGACACAATCATTAGATGCTCTGTGATTGTAGAATTCAATTGGCTATAACTTGCATCTTCGCTGACTACAATTCCGTCAATATGAAAATCTTTGTATCTCCCAAAGCGATCCCAATTACCATTTAGCTGAAGCATAATAGCTATTTTCGACATTATTGCGCGTGATTCAGTACAATTGTAGATAATTGATTCGATTTTGCTTGTGAAACCAGAATATACAGTGAAAAATAGAGTATTCGAAAAATAAAGTATTGAAATTGTGAGAGAAACGGAATAATTTCAGGCTTAATTCATGGCGATTAATGCGTTGCAAAAAATCTCGGTAGAATCCTTTACTATCCCAAATTTTCGCTCCTAAAAAAAGAATGTTACAGCAGAAAAGATTCTGTTTTAAATGATTTGTATAGATTTTGTAGAAAAAACGTGTGCAGGGCGGGTAATATTGTAAACATGGATATTTATGATAATAAAGTTTCATATAGTGTATAGGAATGAAAAAATCCCTTTGACTTAAAAGCACTTAAAATAAACCAATCCAAACGGGCTTTAAGGTAGCCATTTTAAAGGGTTGTTATTTAAGAATTAGCCAGTGTGTCCTGAATTATAGTTTTCCAGTTCAAAAGTTTGGTGAAAAAAAATGTCCTGAATTGTCCTGAACTTGGGGGTTTTAGTTAAAAAATTTCAAGATAAAATAAGTACTGGCTAATATCCAAAAATAACATCCTTGAGAATGACTATATGTACACTTGCCCCCAAAAATGTCATGCCTAAAAATCTAAAGGGATTTTTTCATTCCTATACACTATTCGAAACTTTATTACGAAAAATATCCATGTACTAGTATTTACCCGACCCAAACACATTTTAGTTACAAAATATATACAATCCACCTTAAAGGACTCCCAATCTATTATTTGTGTGTTCAATCAAGATATTTAGTTATACCTTTTTCATTTTTTCTCTCCTCTTTCCCCTTTTCTCTCCGGATCTTCCATTATACCTTTTTCTCTCCTCAAGTTGAAGCTTCATCTGATTTCAATTAAACTCTAATGTTTGTGTTGAAAATCCTGACAAATTCAAATCCCTTCGAGTTCTTTTTGTGATGATAATTGAGAGAGATGTAGTCTATTGCAGTTTTTCAGTATCTTCATGTGTTTATGAAGTTATTCCGTTATTTATTCAATGGCACTCCTGCAATTTGGAAGCTTTGTGCGGTATAGTAGCTAATAGGGCTTCTACATACGTAAACCTGTAAATAATAGAGATAATAGCTGGAAAAAATCCAACCATCCTTTAAATTAAGGATATTATATAAAAAAACGTGCTTGAAAATTGAACTACACAATATCAATCTCCAATGTGATTTAGAGTTTCAAAATTACTATTCCTAACAATTAGAAAAACTGCACTTCTTAATCTAAGGGGGTTCTGTGTTTGTCCTATTGAAACAACTTTAGACTTCAGAGCATTAATTCGTGTAATCAAATCTTCTTTTACCGTAAAGGATGCGGCTTTACACTTTGGTCAGTTAAGTTATCCTCTTATATTTACTCACGCAGTTAAGAGTATGCTTATACTTAAATATAATTGAAGAATTAACTCAAGTAGCAGCCCATCCAACCACTTAAACTAAAATTAGCCGGTGGAGATATAAAACATGTATAATTTATGTACTATATATGTATAATCATATATAAATATTATATAATTTATGTATATGACTAGAAAAAGTAAACGGTAAATATGGTCGGCGATATGTATAAAGATCCCTTTATAATTTGTATACAAATTTTATACAATGTGTATTTTGTATATTTTGTATTTGATTTATACGTATTAAAAATAAATTTCATATAACTAATTATATATTATACAACTTATCTACAATTTATCTATAACTTTCATACATTATTTCAACCCAGTTATATACAACTACAATATCATAGCACGTAAATACAATTTATCTTTTGTATATTTTGTATCTGATTTATACATAGTAAAAATAAATTTCATACAACTAATTATATATTATACAACTTATCTATAACTTATCTACAATTTTCATACATTATTTCTACTTAGTTATATACAACTATATTATCATACAACTTAAATACAATTTCTATACAATATTTCAACTTTCATACAATAGTTAAATAAAAAAGATATATAAAAACAGAATACAATTTTACTACTATTTTACTATAATTTCGTAAGTATAATATATGTCATGTCTTCTTCTTCAGAGTTTCAATCTGAAATTCAGATAAAATTAAGTCTAATCTTCACTAAAACACCCTCAAAATTGAGATATAAACTTCAAACTATATTCCCTATTGTTTGCAACAATACTCAATCCAAACAAATAATGGTTTTTGAAAATTCAAATTCGAATGTAAAGCTTCAAAGCTTTTTAATGGTTGTCAATGGTGGAATTGCTGCTCTCTTTTACTTTGTTTTACATTACTGGAATTAGGGATTGAGAGATAGAGAGAGACTCAGAGAGAATTCCCAATTGTTTGTAACAACACCCAATTCAAACAAATAATATATTTTGAAAACACATATTCGAATTCAAAGCTTCAAAAAATTTTAATGGTTGTTAGTTGTGCAATTGCTGCTCTCTTTTCATTTGTTCTACATTACTGGAATTAGGGATTGAGAGATAGAGAGACAAGAAGAGATAGAGAGAATTAGGATGAGAAATAATTAATTCATAATATAAAGGAATAGTCATTTAATTCCTAAAATGTATATAATTGGTAAATTTGTATATAGAATGTAATTAAATTGAAATTTGAGCATGAAGGGTAATAATCAATCGAAACGTGCAAGTCAGGATACTAAACACATATCTACCAGAGAAAACGTAGAACGGTTCTGTTAATTAGTGCAGCACTAATTAGGTAGGATTATGAAGTTGCAGTCAGTAGTTGCAAGTCCACTCTATACACTGAATGGTTCAACCCAATACCCTCAAATTTAATATCGTTTGAACTTTTCCCACAATTCACGAGTCCCCTCAGAAAGAATTATTTGGTTCATTCTAATTTATATAGTTCCTCTCCTTTTAGGACGGTAAATAAATTTAATATTATTTTTTCATAATATTATTCTCAACAATTTTCTATCAAATACTAATTCATATAAAAATAAAACAGAACAAATGCTAATTACATTTCCTGTGAATAAATAAATAAATAGACAAATTAGGAGAGATGGGGGTGTTTATTTTTTTGTTTTAGAGAAGGGTTCGTTACGCTACATATAGAGAAGGGTTCTTTTCTACGGAGGGTAGGGCTCGGTAGATATGTGTAATAATTCTTTTGGAACCTGAAAATCGAAAGAAAAAAAAAACTAGTAAATAAAGATTAATTAAAATTTTAAGTAACAGTAGAAGTGCCTTAGCAAACGGAACAGCCAGCAATAGAAAGAGAAGAGAGGCCAAAAGGGAGAGAAATTAGTATTACCGCTAATTTTAATTGGTTTAGAATACTTGGCTGGGAGTAATTTACTACTTTAATCTGGTATATATCTTTTACTCAATCAACATTTCCGTAACCTAATAAGTATGGACTACTAATAAAAGAGAAAAAGAAAAAGAGTTTCTAATTAAGTTGGATAAATTTACCAATGGACTCCTAATACTATAATAGTTCTAAGTACCACTTTATTTCAAACCTCAATCTACTCTAAAAATCCGCAATATTTTAAGAATCAGAGTTACATCATGCTAGAAAATGTAATATAAAAGGAGAGCAAGTCTCACGAGCACAAACTTCTATCAATCGGTTAAAGTTGAAAGCTTTCAACCTGACCGTATCATAATTCTGCTGCGATATAATGATTTCAAGAGGGACATTTCCTGAATAGAGACTCTCTGTGTGTTTGTGTGTTAGTGGTAGCTGACATAGTGTGTGTGTGGCAGGTGATAGAGAGTAACAATGGCGACCGTAAGCTTGGAGGATATCAAGAAGGAGAACGTCGATCTCGTACGGCCCTATCTCTGTTCTTATCTTCGTTTTTATGTTACTTCTGCCGAGGAACATGCACGATAATATTACATGCACGATATTAATATATATTCATATAGTTTCCTCCTCTTTATATTATTGCTTTTATAGGGATAACTTTGATAGTATGACTGTGTTTAGCGATACGAAAACTGAAAATCAATTTTGATCTCTTCTGTAATGCTTCGTTGCACATGCTTGTATGTATTATGTTCTATGAGTTCAAATTTTAAGATTCTTAGTATTGGACCCATTGTATTTTTAGTTATAGGTTTGTATCTACGGAGTATTTATTGTAATTTTAGTGGATCTTTACCATAGGTGAATCCAGTATTTTGAGTTTATGGGTTCCTATAGCGATGTCAAGTTAATATACAAGGACCAACGGGTTGGGTCCTGAGCTAAATATTTTTCAACATTTAATGATTTTTTTAGTACAAAAGGTTACTGGGTTCACGTGAACTCGTAACCTTTGCACTAGATCCGACTATGATCTTTATACATAATTTCGCGTCGAA
Source organism: Nicotiana knightiana (assembly GCA_005239525.1). Classification (NCBI taxonomy): domain Eukaryota; kingdom Viridiplantae; phylum Streptophyta; class Magnoliopsida; order Solanales; family Solanaceae; genus Nicotiana; species Nicotiana knightiana. Next base: position 42,236 of record ML428296.1, read on the forward strand.
AGTATTGGGTTCAGATGAACTCGGTACGGCAATGCTGCATCTGCCTTTGGTTATGTTGTTGTATGTACTGACTATGAATGGATCTGTTGCCCGGAAAAGTTTCTAACATGTATTGCAGCCAGGTTATAGAATTTTTCTATGTTTCTTTGATTTTCCCTCCAATATGTCAATTGAATGAGGCTGTTTAATTCACGTTTCAAATTAACTTTTGTCAATCGAATAGAACTTATGATTTATAAGCCTAGATGATAATGGTGATATGAGTCAGTCATAAGATCAGATAAGAGAAAAGTTTGATCTACATTATGAAATCTACAGCTTTTTATGCTCCTAAACTTTACTATTTTTGGTATACAGGAAAGAATACCAGTGGATGATGTATTTAGGACATTGATAAGTTCCAAGGAGGGATTGGCATCTGATGAAGCAGAGAGAAGGCTTGCTGTCTTTGGCCAAAACAAACTTGAGGAGAAAAAGGCAAACTTTCTTACCTTACTGCTTTTTGTTTCCTCTTTTGCTCTATGGTGATTAGAATAGGGACACCTAATTGTTTGAATCCTCATATATATATAAAACAGGAGAACAAGATCTTAAAATTCTTCGGTTTCATGTGGAACCCCTTGTCATGGGTCATGGAAGTTGCTGCATTCATTGCCATTGTATTGGCAAATGGACAGGTTAGTTCTCTGTAGAAATAAGTCACACACATTCCTCATTCTGTAAACATATCTAATAATAGTACTGTTTTCTAATCTGTATAGCTTTTTTGTTTTGCGATGATCAAATGCAGAATAGGCCTCCAGATTGGCAAGATTTCCTTGGTATCGCGGTTTTGCTTGTTATCAACTCCACCGTCAGCTTCATTGAAGAAAACAATGCAGGCAATGCTGCAGCAGCACTGATGGCAGGCCTTGCTCCCAAGACAAAGGTAAATTCTGATAACAAAGTAAAAAAGTTTTAAAAAAAAAAACCAACAATTCCATTGTGAAGAGAATTTTCTGTCTTCTTTTTGGTTCATATCCAACTTTGTTTCCTCAAAAGGTATTGAGAGATGGAAGCTGGAAAGAGATGGATGCAGCAATGCTAGTACCGGGGGATGTGATAAGTATTAAGTTGGGTGATATCATACCAGCAGATGCTCGTCTACTTGATGGTGATCCGCTCAAAATTGATCAATCTGCTCTCACAGGTGAGTCATTACCCGTGACTAAGAACCCAGGTGATGGAGTGTTCTCTGGTTCCACCTGTAAACAAGGTGAAATTGAGGCTGTTGTCATTGCCACCGGAATCAGCACCTTTTTCGGAAAAGCTGCTCACCTTGTTGATAGTACCAATAATGTTGGCCACTTCCAAAAGGTAAAATTGACATGTTCTCTGTACTGAATTCTGATCGAAAAGTTGAATTTCATGTTAAGACCTCAAATAAGTTTAATAGTTGAAGGATGGAAAGCATATTAGAACTGTATAACATTTTCGCTATTTTTTTTATTTTTCAACTGATTTAGATGATTTTGCCAGGTTTTGACAGCAATAGGAAACTTCTGCATATGTTCCATTCTGGTTGGAATTATCGTAGAGATATTGGTGATGTACCCGATTCAGCACAGAAAGTACAGAGATGGAATTGATAATCTACTTGTTCTTCTCATTGGAGGAATTCCAATAGCCATGCCTACTGTATTATCAGTTACTATGGCAATTGGATCCCACAAGTTGTCGCAACAAGGTGCCATCACCAAGAGGATGACTGCTATAGAAGAGATGGCTGGAATGGATGTACTATGTAGCGACAAGACAGGAACTCTTACATTAAACAAGCTTGAAGTAGACAAAAACTTAGTTGAGGTTGGTGAATTAACACGCCGTTCTAGTATAGTGTTTGAAGCGATAAGCCCAAAAGTGAGCTAACTAAATTGTCTTGTTGGGGAGGGGTGGTACAGGTTTTCGCAAAGGATATTGACCAAGATACAGTTATTCTTCTCGGGGCCAGAGCTTCAAGGGTTGAAAACCAGGATGCTATTGATGCTTGCATTGTAGGAATGTTGGCAGATGCCAAAGAGGTAGTAATTAAAAGTAGCATCAAATTCAACTTGCTTATAATGTTGGTTGAAAAACCTACTTTCACTTAAATTCACGTGTATTGCGTGGTTGAGGCAAATTTATCCCTGCACTTCTGATAGGCATCATTAGCAGCTTTGATCATTAGAGAAGTTCATCAACTTACTTGTACCTGAATTTTAGATTTATTTGTGCTCTCTAGGCTAGAGCTGGGATCCAAGAAGTGCACTTCCTGCCGTTCAACCCTGTAGACAAGCGCACAGCTATAACTTACATAGATGCCAATGGCAATTGGCATAGGGTTAGCAAAGGTGCACCTGAACAGGTAAGCCATAACTTGACATTTCTCTCTGTCTTATAACTGAGTTGGTAATGTGCTTGATCAGTTGATTTGTTTTACCAGATTATTGAGCTTTGTGGCCTAAGCGAGGATGTAAAGAGGAGAGCTCACTCCGTCATTGACAAGTTTGCTGATCGTGGTCTTCGTTCTCTTGCAGTGGCTCAACAGGTGAAATTTGATAAAGTCTCTAGTATTGTTTTTCTTTTGATCATCAAACTGAAGCCAGTGTTTGGTTCTTTGTAAATACAGACAGTACCAGAGAGGACAAAGGAAAGTCCAGGAGGGCCTTGGCTTTTTGTAGGACTCTTGCCTCTTTTTGACCCTCCAAGGCATGATAGTGCAGAGACAATAAGGCGCGCTCTTGTCCTTGGCGTCAATGTCAAAATGATAACTGGTGATCAGCTTGCCATAGCCAAGGAGACTGGTCGGAGGCTTGGTATGGGAACTAATATGTATCCTTCTTCTTCCCTCCTGGGGCAGCACAAGGATGAAAATACTGCTAACCTCCCTGTGGATGAGCTCATTGAAATGGCTGATGGCTTTGCTGGTGTCTTTCCAGGTAACTTTCTCCATCCTTTTTTTTCCCAAATATCTTTTTAATCTTAGTAAGCTGTCCTCCCTGATTTTAACAACTGTGCAGAGCACAAATATGAGATTGTGAAGAAGCTCCAAGAAAGAAAGCACATTTGTGGTATGACTGGAGATGGTGTGAATGATGCCCCTGCTTTGAAAAAAGCAGATATAGGCATAGCTGTGGCTGACGCTACTGATGCTGCCCGTAGTGCATCTGACATAGTTCTCACGGAGCCAGGACTTAGTGTGATAGTGAGTGCTGTATTGACCAGCCGAGCTATATTTCAGAGGATGAAGAATTATACCATTTATGCTGTTTCTATAACCATCCGAATCGTGCTAGGCTTCATGCTCATTGCACTAATATGGAAGTTCGATTTCTCACCTTTCATGGTTCTTATCATTGCCATTCTCAATGACGGAACCATCATGACCATATCTAAAGACAAGGTGAAGCCGTCACCCATGCCTGATTCATGGAAACTGAGAGAAATTTTTGCCACTGGCATAGTTCTTGGCACTTACCTAGCCGTTATGACTGTTATCTTCTTTTGGGCTGCTCACCAGTCAAATTTCTTCAGCGTAAGTAAATTGTGTAAATTACTTCAGAAAATAATAGAAGTGCTCCCCCATTCTTATTGCATGAACTTTATCTCATGTTGCTTATCGATCCACTAGATATTTTATATCCCGATCTCATGCTTCAACTTGGCATGTTGTATTTGCAGGACAAGTTTGGGGTAAGATCGATTAGAAACAATGTCCACGAGCTCAATGCAGCACTATATCTTCAAGTCAGCATCGTTAGTCAGGCACTCATATTTGTAACTAGGTCAAGGAGTTGGTCTTATGTAGAACGTCCTGGTCTCCTTCTGCTAGCTGCTTTTGCTATAGCACAACTGGTAAGTTGGTTGGTTAAATTCCAGTTGAGAACAGCAATTGTCTTATACTTGTAGTTTCCTTCACCTTTAATGATTATTTATTATATATTTCAGGTTGCCACCATAATTGCAGTATATGCAAACTGGGGTTTCGCTAGGATCCGTGGTATTGGTTGGGGTTGGGCTGGTGTTATTTGGCTCTACAGTATTATTTTCTACATACCTCTGGATATTTTAAAATTCGCCATTAGATACACTTTGAGTGGCAGGGCCTGGAATAATATGATGGAGAACAAGGTACGTCACATCAACATTCATATCAAATTATTTATCACCTAACATGTTATGACACTCTCCTGCTAGTGCAGGTTGCTTTCACAAGCAAGAAGGATTATGGTAGGGGAGAAAGAGAGGCACAATGGGCGTTGGCTCAACGCACATTGCATGGACTTCAACCTCCTGATAGTTCCCAGGTGTTCGACAACAAAAGCTATAAGGAATTGTCTGAAATAGCCGAACAGGCCAAGAGGCGTGCTGAAGTTGCCAGGTACATAGATCATTTTCAATTGCTTAATGTTTGTGTAACAGTTTTCTAATCGATTCTTTTGAATTTGTTAATAGGCTAAGAGAGCTTCATACTCTAAAGGGGCATGTGGAATCAGTGGTGAAGCTCAAGGGACTTGACATTGAGACAATTCAGCAACATTACACGGTTTAGTACACAAGTCAGTGGGGGAAGTTCTACTAGTTGAAATAAAGGGTTAGAAACAAGGATTAGAGAACTGTTTCTAGCCAGGTTCCCTATTTCCCTTCCTTTCGTTGTTGATTTCCTGAGATGTTGATATGCGATAGTAGGAATAATCTAGCAAACAAGGTTGGAAAGCAGAGAAGAGCTAGACAGTTTTGCTTTTAGCTTGTAGTAGTATTTTTCTACTTGTTTTTAACTCGTTATTTAGCCAGACTTACAAATTAGTGTCTTTATTTTAGTAGCTTAAGAATATAATATTTTTCCTCATCATTTCAAACTTCTTTTTTAATAGAAACAAGCATCGGTGGCTTATTAGACTTGAACCAAATCTTAACAAGAATTTGAGTAGTAGCTCAGTAGTTGCAAGGTTGAAACTACTTCCTGCACTACTTTAAGTTTGTGGTTCAAAGAGAACAATTCCTAATCTCAATAATGAACTAAAGTTTCTAAGTGATTGCTCATAAATAGGGGTGTAAAATGGACGTGTTTAATTTTGGCGGGTCAAAATGGGTTGAGTCAATAAATGACGGGTTATTTGACTCGCCCAAAAGCAACTTGGCTGAGATGGACTAGGTTAAGTTGGACTAAATTTTGGGTGATAGCCCAACCCGCCCAACTCTTGCCAAGCTTTAATTAATTTGTTTTATTTTTGTATGAATTATTTAATTGTCATACAGAAAAGGGTCAAAAATGCTCATAACATATTAGAAATGGCTCAAAAATATCCTCCGTTAACCTTTTGGTCTAAAATTACCCCTAACGTTTTGTTTTGGATTCAAACATACCCTAAAACTAACAGTACCAGCCTAAGTAAAATTTGGATCTTTAAAATAGCCACATGACATTATCTAAAAGCTTGCCACTTGTATAATTAATCCACTTATTTATTAAATAAAACCCAGCTCGAATGGGTCCTGACCCTGTAACCCATTTAACTAAACAAAAACATAGGACCCACCGTTCCTTCTTCCTCGTTAGAAGAAAATTTACATAACTAAAGAAAAAAATGGAGTTGCAGAACTCTTCTAATGAGAAAGAAGGAACGGTGGGTCTTATATTTTTGTTTAGTTTTGAGTCCGGAATTAAAATGTTGTCCTTTTGAACAAAAAAAATACAAATAAATAGGAAAAAAATGAACAATACTATATATAACGCTCAAATACTGGCCGCTATACCTTAACAGTAACTTTTGCCGTTAAAGTATAGCGTCCAGTATTTGGGTGTTATACATGTGAAAAAGCTGACTCCAGGTATAGCGCATAAAAACCGGAAGCTATACCTTCTTTTTTAAACCCCCTTCGTCTTCTCCAAGACCAGATCTCCGTAAAAATTGCGCGGGGCACCCTACTTGGTCGCCCCCCTTTAACCTATACCCCTTTTTTTAAAACTTTTAACTTGTACCCACTTTTTAAATAACTTCAGCTCCCCTTTCCCTCGCTGAGCTGAAGTTCACCAGTTAAGCTGAAGTTCGCCAGTTATAAAGACAAAACTTCAGCATACAGGACTGAAGTTCCCCAATTACAAAGACAAAACTTAAGCTCTAGATCTGAAGTTTCCCAGTTACAAACTTCAGCTAGTTCCCTAGTTATAAAGACAACAACTTCAGCATACGGGGCTGAAGTTCCCCAGTTACAAAGAAAAACTTCAGCTCTAGAGCTGAAGTTTTATCTTTGTAAACTGGGGAACTTCAACCCCTTATGCTGAAGTTATTGTCTTTATAACTTGGGAACTTCAGCCCCGTATGCTGAATTTCCCCATTTACAAAAGAAAAAACTTCAGCTCTAGAGCTGAAGTTTCCCAGTTCCGTATGCTGAAGTTTTTGTCTTTGTAAATGGGAAACTTCAGCATTGTGAACTTCAGCATTGCTAAAATTGTTGTCTTTATAACTTGGGAACTTCAGCCCCGTATGCTGAAGTTCCCCATTTACAAAAGACAAAACTTCAGCTCTAGAGCCCGTACGCTGAAGTTTTCCCCATTTACAAAGACAAAAAGTTCAGCTCTAGAGCTTAAGTCCCCCAGTGTAACTGGGGGAACTTCAGCCCCGTATGCTGAAGTTTTTGTCTTTATAACTGGAGAACTTCAGCATGAAGTTCCCTATTTACAAAGACAAAAACTTCAGCTCTAGAGCTGAAGTTCCCCATTTACTAGAGCCTAGAGCTGTAGTTCGCAAGCTACTTCAGGCTCGTCTACTAAAATGCTGAAGTTTTGCGTGATTGTCTTTGCTACTTCAGCCCCGCATGCTAAAGTTATGCACAAAAGCGGGTACGGATGCAATTTTTTTTAAAAGCGGGTTTAAGTTAAAACGTGGCACAAAAAGTGGGTACGGATGCAAAAGCTCCCAGATCTCCCCCTCCACATTTTTTTAACTTCAACTCCATTTCTGGTCCCCCTCCCCCCTCGTCGACAGTAAAAAAAAAATGTGGGCCCCTCCCGTCACGCAAAAGGTTAAGAAGTAGGTCCCACATCGTAGTAGAGCATCGTATTATTGTGGTTTCACTCTTTCGGACTCAAATTTTCAACCAATTTGCTTTCCGAAAACATTAAATTGAGGTATTTCGATTTATTTTATGTTGAAACTTGTATAATAATATATATTAGTTGATTTGAATGTGTTTCTATGTCGTTTTGTGTTTTATTTGAGAAACTAGTATGTTATATTTATCCGGATTTAGATATTAGTGTTTTATAAAAAAATATAAAATTGTGAAATAAATTTGTATGTTAATATTCGGACTTAGATATTAGTGTTTTCATGACGTTTTGTGTTTTATTTGCGAAACTAGTATGTTATATGTATTTTTGTGAATGTTATGTGATTAAAATGTATTTTTGTTTATATTTAGTTTAGATTATTTTTTTAGCATAGTAAAATATAGAACTTTTTAGCATAGTAAAATGTAGAGCCTTTTAGCGTAGTAAAGTGTAGTATTTTAGCGTAAAATCCCTATAGTTTAAGTATCTTTTATACTGGTAGTTGAAAATATAAACTTTGTACAATTAAATAATTAAAAATTAAGAATTTAAATTATAAAACAAACACACAAAATGATAAAAATATTGAATTTGTCACACATAATTATTATGATAGTTTGGTGCTACTGAGCCTCAAATATCGAGCCTGGAACCCATAGGTATATATACTCTGTACAATTAAATAATTTAAAATTATAAAAATATTGAATTTGCCACACATAATTATTCATGATAGTTTGGTGCTACTGGGCCTCAAATATCGAGTCTGGAACCCATATGTATATATACTCTGTACAATTAAATAATTTAAAATTATAAAAATATTGAATTTGACACACATAATTATTAATGATAGTTTGGTGTTATTGGGCCTCAAATATCGAGCCTGGAACCCATAGTTATATATACTTTGTACAATTAAATATTTTACAACTCTAAAATTTATGTAACTCAAAAAATTATTATTTTATTTACAGATTAAACATACAATTAATGTTGTTTTAATTTACAGTTGACGACATGGACGTGCCGCCTATACATCCCGGCCCTTACTCTCGTGAGCTATTAGTCCTACAGTGCGATCATAGATCCGCTCATATATGGGACGGACAGGTACTGACGCAAACTTTCCGCGCTAGGAGAGTGGACGACATGTGGGATTTGTAGGGATAGAGATCTTCATCCTCGTGTAGTCCAGTGCCTGGAGGACACGGGATCTTATAGGATTATTCAGATCGGCCGGATGCAGCTCAACTAGGCTTTGATCGCAGCTTTGATTGAGCGGTGGCAACCGGAGACGCACACTTTCCACTTATCCATTGGCGAGGCCACCATCACGCTACAGGACGTGGAGGTTTTATATGGCCTGCTCGCTGATGGCTTGCCCATTTCACTGCCTATTCATATGAGATCTTTGTCGCGTGCGGATTATTTGGATATGCTACAGAGGCTCACGGGTTTCAGGCCACAGGATGATATTGCATCGTCGGGGGCTAGTCGGATGAGTTTGACCCCTATTAGACAGTACCTGGAGGTAATCCACCCCACTACCACCGCTAAGACAGAGGAGGTAGATATTATCTGATATACGAGGTTGCTTTTGCTTCTTCTATTTGGGGGGGTCTTGTTCCCGAACACTTCGGAGAACCTAGTCAGCCTGCGATTTCTTTATCATATTGCCGCGCTAGATGACTTACCCTTATACAGCTAGGGTGGTGTTGTTCTCGCCTACTTGTACAGGCAGATGTGCTGGGCTTGCATGGGCACACAGAGAGACATTTGTGGCTTTCTGCCGCTTCTACAGGTGACAACATATTCGAATAATATGTTCATTAGTTCCAATTCTACCTAGTTAGAATTAATCTTATACCTTACGTCAACTTTGTATGTTAGGTTTGGGCCTGGGAGCGGTTTCTGCAGTTTCATCCACCTCTACCACAGTTACCTCCTAATGTACCACCTCCGTTTCTCCCTCTAGCCAGGAGGTGGGTTCTCCGCCGTAGACTTGTACGAGAATATGATGCTCATTATAATCTCCTCCTCTGCAGGGATGTGTTGGATCTGCTGGAGGGCGCACAGGTAAATATGTACCTAAACTTACCTGGTATAGATTAACTTAGTGTTGCGCATACTCACGTTTTGTGTTCTTATTTGATAGTTTATCTGGACGCCATACAACGACGATTTGATCGGCACCCTGCAAGATTATTGCTCGTTCGGCCAACCGATTTGGAGCACTTCTGCCCCGCTCATATGCCTCGATATTGTGGAGCATCATGCCTCCGAGCGGGTACTTCGCCTGTTTGTCCGTCCGCAGTATATAACGAGGCCACCTATATGGGAGGCTATACGTTATCAGAGGGATGACCGTTCCAAGGTGGACGACGCATTTATGACATGGCTTGCGGTGCAAATGCATATTTGGGACCAGCGAGATCAGTTGATTCCGCATCTACCTACGCAGATGAAGGCGGTGACTATTCAAGGATATATGTCATGGTACCGCCACGTTACCCGACTTTTTATCGGGAACCCCATTCATCCGGCTGACGGTCGGTACGTTCCATACGCCAGCGACACGAGGCACTGATATATTTTCTGTTATTATTAATTATATAACTGTAATTTAGTGCCATATATGTAGTTTATATTTGTTACATTGTGTGGGCTATTGGACTACATACCGTCTATCAGATGGGACTGCAGATGCAGATCATGTCGGCGATCATGTGGCCATGCAGGATTATAGCCGTCGATTTGTAAAGGTGGCTGCTCGGACACTGCAGCGAGCCCAGGAGGATCAGCATTTGGCACACGAGCCTGATTATATGAACATTTGCGCGCTATATATACACATAACGTAGTATTTAATCGTAATATGCTTTGCGTGTTAAAGATTATGACAGGTACAAAACAACTTTATGTCAGTTCGACAGCTTTTTCAAGACAACACACATAAGTAACGTAGTATTTAAAGATTCAAATTTAGTTCGACAAGACAACACACATAATTAAAATTCATTACTACAACACAAACACAAACACAAACACAAACACAAACACAAACACAAACACAAACACAAACACAAATACAAATACAAATACAAACACAAACATAGCAGGCCAACATAATAAAAATACATGACATGGGAAAAATAAAGATAAGGTAATACACTAAACAGATACAACGCAATTTTAGTCCCTACCGACTAATATTCTTTGCTCCAACCACTTAAATTGTTCTTCCAATTTTTTTTCTTCTTCTACCTCTTTCAGTTTCGCCTTTAACTCCGCAACCTCTCTTTTATTTCTCTTTCACGTTCTCATTATTTTAAACACAAATTATGAATATGCTGCAAAGATTCTTTGTAGCATTCCTGATAACATGGTTCATCAACCCATATCTCAAAATCGCAAATAGGTTCGTCGGGAACCTTATAAAACTGGTTCATACAGTGCCAGTAGCGGCATCCAACTTCACCATTATCCCAACAATTTTGCATCATGCATCTTTTTTCACACTTGCACCTTGATATATAAATAGGTTGAGACATTTGTGCGTTAAAAAAAACTTGCTTTTAATGAAAAATTTGCTATTAGTAATTTTTGAACGCACAAAATAACTAGAATGAGCCCGTTATTTATAGGCGAGACAACATACATAACATAGTATTTAACTGTGCTAAATATACACATAACGTAGTATTTAATCGCGATATGTTTTGCATGTTAAATATAATGATGTGTAAGACAACTTTATGTCAGCTGGTCAGCCTCTTTAGTTCGACAAGACAACACACATAACATAGTATTTAACCGCGCTAAATATACACATAATTTTATTAAATTATCGTTGAAAAAACTAAAATGGAAAAGTTCAAATCATAACTAACAAACATAAATTTATTTCATAAATCTTGCAACATAAACAAAACAACTAATTATTACAACATAAACTCATGGATATTTAGGCACACTAGAAGAACACCCACCACGAGCTTGATTAGTATTGCCACCCAAACCAGTTGAATGAAATTTTCGACGGTCGTGTCCTGTTTGCGAGCATATACCACATTTGCACGCATAAACGGTATCACTAACATCCATTTGGTTCCGTTTACGCGTTCTCTTCTGCACCTGTATTCGACGCAAATAGGACTTGTTGCACACTTTTTTAAATGGTTGGCTGCAACTACCCATTATATGTGTTTAGGTACTTGGCAACACTAATTGTTGATCAACATAGTTGGTCTCCCCAAAACCAATACGTTGAAAACACTTGATGGCATGTGGTAGATGGACCATTTCCCACAAGAGCATAACCTTGATGATTTATTTACAGTATGTACATTATTCCCCCGATTTTGATGGATAGCAGTACGAACTTCAAAAATATTTCTTTCGTTATCATACTGCAAAAATGAATGCAATGTGCTCGCCGTCTGTATATCTCAAATCTCTTCATCGGCATTGGCTTAAATTCAACACCCCTTTCCATCAATGTCGTTGCAGCTGCAGACCGTTCAACAAACCTCTCTGCCATCTGCTTGAACTACATATGTACCATGGCTGTGACAGGCAATCCTCTTGCGACTTCAATAACCCGTTGAAAGACTCTGACGCGTTTATAGTCAGAATTCCCCATCGTTTGCCACCATCCGCATGCAAAGTTCACTTTTCAGGGTGATGTCGCATTAACCAACAATAGGTTGCCTCGTCTTCTTGCCTGATAGATTCCATGTGCCTCCGAAATTTATGCTCTTGGTGGTCTGTTGCTGTCATCCACATCAAATCATGCAGATCCTTTTTTAGATGTGCCTTCTGGAAATTGGCCTTCAGGTGCCTCATACAGTAACGGTGGTAGGCATACGGTTCTTTCCATACAGGCAAATTCTCTACAGAACTTAAGATACCACCGTGCCGATCAGATATTAGACAAATACCGTAACGCTGTTTGACAACGTGCTCTTTCAAGTGGTTCAAAAACAGCGTCCACGTCTCTGTGCTTTCATTGGCACAAACAGTAAAAGCTAGAGGAAATATCTGTCCATTAGCATCTACTGCCACGACTATCAATAGCTTGATATCGTACTTTCTATAGACATGAGTGCCGTCTATAGATATTACGGGACGGCAATGCGAAAAACTATCAATTGCTGGTTTAAACGCTTAGAACACGTAATTGAATATATATTCTGGTTTTCCCGGACTCCGCTCAAGCTTCCATTCAACAACCGTCCCGGGGTTAAAGTGTTGTAGTGCGGCCATGTACTTTGGCAGATATGCAAATGACTTATCCCAGTTACCGTAGACAATTTCAAACACTCGTTTGCGCCCGAGAAATGCCTTTTTTTCGTAATGGTATGGCCATATTCCTGGTGGACTGATGTAATGCACTCTTTGATTTTATACCTTATGGACGCTTCAAGGTGCATAATAAGTACAAGAGAAATCAAGTCAATCTCCAAGTTGAAGTGATTCCCGTTGAATGTGTCCATTTCGCATTTGTGGATGGGGATGTATTTAACCACTTTCCAAAGACCTGTCTTCTTCTTGGTCGCACGCAACATCCAATGACATGGCCAAAACCACCTACGGGAAACAGCCTTGTACACCAACGGACTTGACTCCCATACCTGCATCTCACGACACTCTTTTACGTTGTGCATTTTACAAGCGCTGCTTACGCGCGTTTTATTAGGAAAAAGCATGCATTTTCAAGCACCGTTGGTCTAGACTCATCCCACATTGCTATCCGAATTTCATTAAAATCCCTTGTGAGAGCTTCCACATCCGGCATTCTTGGCAAGTTATTAATGTAAGGAATATCCCTTGAATGAAACGACACTTCGGACTCGTACACTCTTTGTCTAGGGAGGGGAGGGGGGTGGAGCATACTCTCTCTTCAAATCAGGTCCTTCCTCCTCATCCTCCTCCTCACGAGGAAAGGGTGTCTCGTCTCCGAATTCATCGACATTGTTGTCGTAATCACTGTTCTCTTCCTCACTCTATGCATCTGTCATATCCCGATTTAATACGTCGTCTTCGGGCAATTGAGTGAGTACGGGTGGTTCAACTTGCTTGTTTTCACTGCACAACCAACAAAATAATAAGCTACTGAAATTAATAAATACTTTCCATATAGCTATATCCCTTCACTTACAAGTCATAATATGATGAAATTCCATGATGGACATTTTCATTTAGGTGATGACTCCCGGATGGACCACTTATAAAATTCATATCCGGCCGGTACCCCCTGTTAAATATATGATCTTTAATGCAAATTCAATACAACAAAAATATACATCGTAACCCAAAGGAAAATTGAAGTTTACCATTTGACTTGTGAATTATGGAAATTATGAGAGAAATTATATTCTCGCTGCTCATTCGCCGACGGTGATAAATTTAAATCAAGGAAAACTCTTTCATCCGGAACCTATCCAGAAAAAACTGCTCCAGAATAACCACCCGATGACTGGGGGTTATCCCTACTACGCGCAACCTCATTGTTGGGAACGTCTTCGACCTTGACGTATATCTCCAACATTGTGATTACAAGAAATTCCCTGCATTCATCCGGAGTACTCAGAAAATCCCTCAAAGTTTCATCATCGTCGATTTTAAACTCCGAGAAAAGAGCAACCCCTTGCGGAGTGACGGAATACGAATATCTTCCGGTTACTTTAAGTATTACTGAACGTTTCCTCACATTCATTTTTTTGCATAACAACGATATCAATTTATCGTACTCCATTATAAGTGGAAATTTAACATGACATTTTGCAAGTAAATTGTACCTCACAGAGTTATTCTCCATCATAACCTCACCTCCCCCCCCCCCCCNTTTTTTTTTTATGTATAACGCTCAAATTCTGTGCGCTATACACATTTGAATTATTGTTATGTCAGTTATTATTGGTGGGGCCAAAAAAGGGAGTATTGCGTCCAGTTTTTACGCGCTATATGTATAGAGTCCAAATACACCACGTTATACATGGAAGTCAGACTGTCACACGTATAGCGCCCAAATACTGGACGTTATACCTTAACAGCAAAAGTTCCGTTAAGGTATAACGTCCAGTATTTGGGCGTTATATATAGTATTGTTTCTTTTTTTCCCACTTATTTGTATTTTTTTTGTCCAAAAGGACAATATTTTAGTTCCTGACTCAGGTTACGGGGGTCAGGATCCATTCGAGTTGAGTATTATTTAATAAATAAGTGAATTTTAAATTAATACTAAATTATACACGTTGCAAGCATAGAAAATGCCACGTGGCTATTTCAAAGATCTAAATTTTACTCAGGGCGGTTCCGTTAGTGTTAGGGGTATGTTTGAACCCAAAAAAAAACGTTAGGGGTAATTTTAGACCAAAAGGTTAACGGAGGATATTTTTGAGCTATTTCTAATACGCTTGGCCCTTTTCTAAGACTTTTTTATTTTTGTTATGGTCATGTATAACATATTTATTATTTTATTTTTTTTAGCAAAATAACTGATGTATCAATTTGGACTGAAAATCAGCCTAACTTTAGATTGACTAAAATGAATTGGGTCAAGATAGGCTGAGTTCAATAAATGAGCGGGTCAATAATCAGTCCAACTTTAAACAGATTGGCAGGATCAAATGAGTTTGAGCTCAAATTGCCCCTACCCATGACTCATTGAATAGAACGATAATGAAAGAGAGTTTCTTGTCTAAGAGCCCATCAAATAGTGTAAGCGCATAATATAATTGGCAGCTAAATTATGATACTATCTCTACACATCAAACGCACTTAAGTTTTTTTTTTTTTTTGAGATTGGTTCTTGATTTGAGCAATTGCATCAATGAAATAAATTTTGCAATAGACAGGTTACAGTAAAGTAAGTGATCTGCTTAAAATAATTTAGTACTTCTTCAATCTATAAGCAGCTTTATTTAGAAACCACAATGCTCCTTCAGCTGCATTTTCTGCTGCTGTTTTCTTCTTTGAATGTGGATTGCCCATACACTCTATAGTTGTTGTACGTGGTCCTCTTATTTCCACATTTACTTTGAAGGTGAACCTGCATTTAGCTTCTCCTTTTCACTACTCATTATACGTTTAACATCTATAAATTTGCTCACAATAACAAAGTACTATACTAGGAATTTGCTTTTGAATTGGAAATGGAATGAACATACAACTTCAGGTGGTCTGGACCTTCCTCGTGGCAACATTCAAATAATGACGCATTCCAGTGATTTACTGCACAAATCTCGTACAACTGTGATTTTGCTGAGCCCTGATTTTGAGTACCTTAAAAATATAGGCTCTATAAGAAAAAATCAAACATACTTTTAGTACTTACTATAAACAACCCCTTGTTTAGGATAAGATTATAAGATATTTAAGAGTCCATTTGGATGAGCTTGTTTTAAGTGACTTTTAAGTCAAAAGCTATAAGTTAAGAATTTTAGTTTTTGACTTTTGGCTTATTTTTGTCATTTTAGTTTAAAAACAAATGCTTAACTTAAAAACTATTAAGCTACAAAATGACTTAAAAGCTATTTTAACTTAAAAACTATTAAAATAAGCTAATCCAAACGGGCTCTAAGTTTCCATTTATGCGTTGAGATTTTGCAATAACTTATTATTATGATGAAAATTTAGAAGTTCATTTCATAATATTGTTTGTTAATCTCGAATGTTTTGTCTCTCATTGGTGTTAACCAGTAGGTGCCAGTGCCACGTGTGGCAAGTAACGGCAATAGTAGACATCATCAACTTCTGTATAAGATAACTTTTGAATGGGACAAGGGTGTTTGTTGAGTTACAAATATCATTGGTTTCACAATTTTAAAACATTTATTGATTTTGATTCAGATTATCTGACATTGGAAAAATTAAAATTCATTTTATTTTTTTCTATTAAGAAAAACTCCTTACTGTTTTAATTAATAAAGTACTAATTAAATAGTAATTGGTTTAAGAAGATGCAAGTGAAACTTCTTCTCTCACGTTATATGTGACAACTTATTTTTGTCTGTTCCCAATAAAATTTTATCGTTTTATATTTACAAAATATAAACTTTAGGATTCCCATTTTATTACTTATTAAATGACTTATGTTTTCAACCACAAATTTTTAATTTTAATAAATTTCGTGCCCGAACATTTTCACTTAGAGCCTGTTTGGAAAGCCAGCTTGGAAATGAATTTGGATGTAAGTGGTCAAGTAATTACTTGATCAGCATGGAATTAGGTGTAATTGAAGAGTGTAATTATACTCTCCAATTCTCGGGAGGGGGAGGGGGAGGGGGAGGGGGGTGAGAATTGGTGCTTTTTAGTTTCTTTCTTTTTTAGTTTTATTTTTCTTTATAACTTTTTATTTTTTATTTTTTAATTTTTTAATTTTTTTTTAATTTCTTTTGAAATTTTAATTTTTTTTTACATTACTTATCTTTTATTTATCTACCTTTACTTCTTGTGATTCCATGTAATTGTTTATATATTTTTTTTCTTTATTTAATTTTTTAAAACTACACCTCCTAATATTAGAAAAAATGAGTCATTAACAAACTTGGCATATAATGAGTGATGCAATTAAAGTAGAATTTCGTTTTTGAATGTGGTTATAAACTTATTATGTTTCCTAGTCTTAAGTTACAGTGGAACTTACTACAACTTAAATTGTGTTATATTCATGGTTCCAATTTACTTACTTTAGTAATATTGGCTTACATTGCATGTTGTTTATTTTTTAGTTAGAATTGATAGTTTAGTTTTGTCAAATATTTGAATAATGTTATGACATTATATTTATAAATATTAATTTATTTTATCAAACATGAATTCCATGATGTTCTTACAAAACGTATAATTTTAGTTTTTTGTAAGCATCTAAACAAAATATTATTAATTTGAAATTTATACACACAATATTAGTTATAAATATATGATTACTAATTAATATATATTTACAAAAAAATATACATCTTAAATATCAAATATAATATTATCTATACTTATAAAAATTTATTATATTAACTTTTAAGTTATGACAGTTATTTGATTTAAAATTTAATTTAACTGTGTAATTATATTTATACAATCAAATATTAAATTTATAATTATACTGTAATTACACGGTTGATAAACAAATAAAATTATGTAATTACTATTCTAGTAAATACACCAATTTCAATTATGGGTGACTTTCCAAACATACCCTTAAAGTGATAGCTCCGTAAATATTTCTTACCTTTACCTTTGCCTTTGGAGTTTCCATCCATGACAGCCCCATCAAATTTCGGGTCGGGTACTGTTGCACTGCTATGAATAACTGGAAGAGCAGAGTCTGAGTCACCTTCTCGTTTCTTTTCTACCATATCCCTTGTATATCCTCCTCGAAGCCGCTGAAGAACTCTTTGAGCTTTCTCATATTCCGTCATGTTCCAGAAATCTCCAATTCATCAATTATTAGCAGTTCAATATAGAGTTATATTTGTATTGAGGGCTGATGACAGTATTAGCGGTGGCGTAAGGATGAGGAAGATTTTGGTTAAGATGTTTTTATTCTTATAATATATTTTTGGGTTGGGTGCTGCCATGTCACATCACAGTCTATGGACTTGTTCCAGAATAAGTGTTCAACTATTTAAGATCTTATTTATTGAACAGTTTGGTAGTTTAACTGAATACAAGGCAGAAAGTTTAGCTAAAGTTTGATCATAAATTTTTAAATTTATTTTGAAAAATTTATTTTGGATATAATTTGGCTTGAGGATGAAAATGTATTTGGACATACGTTTTTAAAATATATTTCTCAAATTTATTTTGGAAAAATATGTGTATTATTGGGATTTGGGATTTGAAATTTAGGATTTTGCCAAAATATAAGTAAAATCTATGGCCAAACATATATTTGCCAAACAAAATCCAAATTTATTTTGACAAAATCTAGGGGCTTTTGCATCAGTACCCATTTTTTGTGCCACATTTTAACTTATACCCGCTTTGTAAAAAAATTACATTCGTACCCGCTTTTGCGCATAACTTCAGCATGCGGGGCTGAAGTAGCAAAGACAATCACGCAAAACTTCAGCATTCTAGTAGATGGGTCTGAAGTAGCTTGCGAACTTCAGCTCTTCAGCTCTAATAAATGGGGAACTTCAGCTCTACAGCTGAAGTTTTGTCTTTTGTAAATGGGGAACTTTAGCATACGGGGTTGAAGTTCCCAAGTTATAAAGACAACAACTCCAGCATACGATGCTGAAGTTCCTCATTTACAAAGACAAAAACTTCAGCATACGGGGCTGAAGTTCCCCCAGTTATACTGGGGAACTTCAGCTCTAGAACTGAAGTTTTGTCTTTTGCAAATGGGGAACTTCAGCATACGGGGCTGAAGTTAGCTGAAGTTTTATCGTTGTAATTGGGGAACTTCTGCCCCGTATGCTGAAGTTGTTGTCTTTATAACTTGGGAACTTCAGTTCTTTGTAACTGGGAAACTTCAGCTCTAGTTTGTCTTTATAACTGGGGAACTTCAGCCCCGTATGTTGAAGTTTTGTCTTTATAACTGGCGAACTTCAGCTTAACTGGTGAACTTCTGCTCAGCGAGGGAAAGGGGAGCTGAAGTTATTTAAAAAGTGGGTACAAATTAAAAAAAATTTAAAAAATAGGTATAGGTTAAATGGAGGCGATCAAATAGGGTGCCCCGCGTAATTTTTACCAAAATCTATGGCCAAACGGGTTCTTAAATTAAAGTTAGGCTCGTCTTGCATTTATACATCCATTAATTTCTGGCCGCAGCTTTCAGTTAAAATATTAGACTTGGTTTCCTTATCCAATTTGTCTCATACTCCATGTTTTCAGCAAATAAAATTAGTACGTTTGAATTGGTTAATTAATTTCTTTTTCAAATTCAGCTGATAAAATAAGTAGAAGCTAACTGATTAAAGTTAAAGTGGAAACTACAGATTAAAAGAATGGATACTACTATTACCACTCTTTAGCACAGATGAATTGATTTCCTCTAAATTTGCGAGAATTACATTCATGGGAATTAATACACACATATACAGCCAAGTATGGCACAATGATCTATTGTTGGCAACCTTATCATGCATCTCTGCAAGAGGTTGTTTCCACGTCTCGAGCACGTGACCTGTGACCAGGTTGTAATTTTATCAATTATGCCTAGACTCCCCTTTATACGGTCACGGTATGTAAAAAGATGTAAAAAGAATCACGCTTGATAAATTTTTGCATTTGCAAAAAACTTGTCATTCTTCTGAGATGCTTTCTAGACTTGGATGCCATTGATCAAAAGACGAAAGTCTCGTGGGTGAAACTCCCGTTGATGTTTCATTGCAATCCACATGAGTTCTTTGATTTCTATTCAGAAAATTGGTCTCAAAGGATCCGAAACTACTGTTTGATGATATTGTTTCATTACTCATCACATTATCCCCACTACTGGATTTATTAATCTTGATCCCTGTTAACAAGCACGTAAAGCAATTATCCCCCTGGGATTGGACATCTCTGTTTTCTACTTGTCCCAGAGAAGAATAAGGCAACTTTGAAGTCTTGGTTGAATTTCTATGAAACAGCCAGCAGTTGGAAAAAGTGCCTTCCTGATTTTCTGCTCTGTTTTCTTTAAGACTTGATTGTTTCTGAAGTTTATGAATAAGAGGCGGAGAAGAATTCATGGCGAGGGATTGAAGTCTTTTAATGGTTTTTATAGGCACAACATAGAATTTCTGGCCAGGCATGAGAGTGGTTTCGGGTGGCAAAATAGCCCACGGCTGCTGGAAAACGCTCGGATGGCAAACCCAACTCTTGGGATTTCTATTGATAATCTCAGCTGCAAGAACTGGCCTGTCGTGCAGTTCTACATGTCCTCCTGGATGTACAATCTTCACAAACATATTTTTAGTATTGCGACTGCACATCCAGTTCGAGAAGGCCATGATTTTCCAAGCATATATATATATATATATACCCCTAATTCTCCTTTATTGTTGCTTTTGTTATCTTTACCTTCTCTTTTGGGGGGCTAGAGATGGAGTAGAATCGGCAGAATTAAGGGTTAAAGTTGGATGGTTGATGAAACAAGGCAAAGTTTTATAATACTATTGCATGTGTTTAATGTAGACATCCTTAGATATTGCCGTGACAACGATATCTGGTTACTAAGAACGGAATCTTGCTGTAAACAATAAATCCCTTCGTGTGTCGTTCAGCAATCAGGAATTTGGTTTAATCGTTCTTTAAAAGGAAAATGCATTTGGAGGTATGGATATTGTCATAATAATAAAGGAAACAAGTGCAACTGGGTAGTCCACATCTTGGCAGTCTTTTTGTTTTTGTGTGTGAAAAAACGACAGCTGATATACGGATGGAAGCCAGTTGATGTTATTGACCCTGGTTTTCCAGAAAGAAAATCTTCAAACAGTGTTATCCTTTTGTCTTTCTGAATGTGAATGCTATTTCACCAAAAATGCGTTCAAATTGTACCACGTGACTTCCTAAGAAAACGAACTGGATATTCTTTTCCCCCTCTTTCAGAATGTCAATTCAGTTGCATCTTATCATGGGTTTAAACCCTTACTATTCTAAACTTAATGTGTACAAACAATAGAGAAGAAGAACAGCAGGGCTCAGACCCATCATAGTAGGATTTATGGTAGCGATACATGTAATTATATTGCATTACAGCGATCTTCCTCAACCCCAACCCCCTCATCATTCCACAAAAAAAGAAAAGGGAAAAATATGCCAAGTTGCCAAAGCCAAAAAGGAAAAGAACGCAATCTAACAAGAAAGGACCCTTTCTTAAAAAAGGAAGGCAATGTATCATTTTTAGCATGGGCACATGCAATCGTTGTTGAGGTCCCAGATCCACAAATATTGTAGGCCATACTACACATGGTGGGCATTCATGACTTATTAGACACTTCAATTCTTTTTTTGGGTGTAGAAAATGGCCAAAAGAAACTGTAAGATAAAACCAAAATAAAAAAAAGTCAATTGCTTGAGTGAGAGGCAACATTTTTATCCTATCTGCCAGGATATGCAGAAAATACAGCACGTGAAACCCAACTAGGTGGGAAAAAGGTGGCCTTTGACCATCTGCCAGCAAGAGGTAGGAGGAAAAGGCCAGCTAATCATAACAGGTATTCACACACAAGAAATAAAGAGAACAGAAACTTTTTTTTATGCACAAATACTAGAATATTTAGTGAGTCATTCTTTACAGTAGAAGCATCACAGTTCCTCTAATACAGAAAACAACCATGAAAGGCCAAAAATCTGAGGAAACTTAGAAGTGAGATCAGAACTTTTGCTACCTCAAATTTACAATTATATACACATAGCATAACATTTTCTTTTGGCAGAGTGTTCCTACCTAAATTCATAGCAAAAATTGCACTGACAAATAAAACAAAGATACAAAAAAAAAAAAAAAAAAAAAAAAAAAAAAAAAAAAAAAAAAAAAAAATTAAAAAAAAGAGAAAAGGTCAAGTTGTTCATTCAGTTACCAGTTTCAATGGGAGCATAATTAACACCAAGAGTAGCTGAAGTAAATTTGGAACGTAGCAACTCATCTCATTATGCATTAATAGATACTGCAGAATCCACAATTCTCAGGGATCCACCAAGCTCGATTGGTACAAGAGGAATGAAGGAGTGCAGGACATCTGTTATCAGTGGTCGGTAACTTGGTTCTGGTTGTACACATAGCACGGCTACAGCAGCAACCTATCAAATCATCCGTTTTGATTTGGTAAGTTAAATCAGTAAAATGAAAGTAATAATTTGACAAAAGAAGTTGGTGCACGGACTTGATACAAGTGCTTGCGGTCCATTCCGTTTCTGATGACAGGATCAACAATAGTTGGGAGCTTTGACCTGTCAGTAAGCTGTGGCATTGCCTGCTTGGCATGGAATTACTGAAATATCAGTATTCCAGGAAATAAGGAGATAAGGAGCAAACACTCAAGTATGATCAGTAATTGCATAAATACCCATGTGACTATAGATTGGCACTGAGCTCCCGCTAGTTTCTCCACTGGCCTTCTCCCCATTAGAAGCTCCAGAAGTATAATGCCGAAAGCATAGACATCACTCTTATCAGTTAATTTCCCTGAAATGCAGCAAACAAATGTGAAAGAATGTTTTACTTTCAGATTTCTGGTTAGGATATTATTTGAGACAGGAAGAACAATCAATAATAGCACAGAACTGAATTCTGCTTTTGAAATAAGCTAATCAAGATAATTATTGCCGGGCATTAAGATTTACATTTCAATCTTAGAATACTAGTCCCTCCGTTCTCTTTTATTTATCCACTATACCACAAAAAAAAAGAAATTTGTTTTTACTTGTCCACTTTAGCAAATCAAGAGAAAAATATTATTTCTTCCTGTGTTACCTTTATCATTAACTACTCATTCCCAAATCATTTCCCAAGACTTTTTGAAATGCTATCATTATTATGAATATTATAGTGAAATATGTACTTCAGTTATTATTTCTCAAAGGGAGTGCAAAGTACATTGTGGACATAAAAGGGAACAAAGGGAGTAGTTAACATTTTTTCCTTTCCCTTTTGTTCATTGTGACACAGAAACAAAATTGAAGATAAAATGGTGCATCAAAAGGGAGTCAACATTAACCCTAAGTTCAGATATATCTTGGGGAACAGTCATCATACATGAACAAAAGAAGAGAAGCCTTTCCGGTTCATATAATCTTATTGTAGATAAATAAAGTATGTAGAGTAGAAATTACTGCTAGGGGTACGATTTTACTAACTCTAAACTGAGGGCAAGAGCTCAGTGATGATGGTGCTTCTTTGGATATGCTTTTGTACGTGGATATATGAATTCTAGGAGGGAGCAATCTTTTCTAATCTGAGAGGAGCAAAGTGAAGATAATTCTTGGGAGACACTTCTATGACACAAAAGAGAAGACAGAACAATTAAATTGGACTGTCTACTTGATGAGGCAGATTCAAACAAATAAACATCAGCACCATCTTCATTTAGCTAATTGTGATGAAGTAGGGGATCTCACATACCATCTAAGAGGTACTCAGGAGCCACATATCCCAGAGTTCCTGAAAGCTTTATGTTGCTCTTGTTTAAGTTCCATCCAGCTATAGCTAGGCCAAAATCAGAAAGCTGATCAAGTAAAAACTGATCGACTCAGACAAAACAGACCATATGAAAAGTTTGCTAAAGGAGAAGAAATTGAGATGTATGTGACTATAATGCTGGTGGTTTACCTTTGCATTGAAGTTGGAATCCAATAGAACATTAGACGATTTGAGATCTCTATGGATTACAGGGGGGTTACAGCGCTCATGGAGGTATTCTAGTCCCCTGGTCAATGTCAACAACGTAATTATACTATTAACTTCCAAAAACGCAGAACTGAGGGCGAAAAAGAAAGAGTTAGCACTAATAAATCATAATGTTACATACCTAGCCACATCCAATGCAATTTTCATGCGAAGATGCCAACTCAAAGCTGATCCACGAGGAGGTCCTGATCAAGCAGACCGACTCAATTATGGGAAATGGATAACAATGTAAATAGCATATTGATATTCTTTTGTACTTCATATCAGAAAGTAACTAAAGCAGATTTTACCATGCAATTGGAATTCCAAAGATCCATTCTGCATCATTTCATACACCAGAAATTGTGCATCGGCATGAATGCAGTACCCAAGAAGCGAAATAATATTTTGATGCTGAAATTTACTCAACAAATCCACCTCATTCTGAAATTCAATCAGACATGACTTTTAGCACCAAATACTTACAACCATTACAGGGAAACATTTCGAGCCAAAATCTATCAGATTACCTCAAATTCTTTCTCAGCATCCTGTTCTCCCCCACGAAATCTTTTAACAGCTGCTTGGATGTCATTGTTGAATTGAGCTTCATACACACATCCTAATCTACCTTCTCCTAGAGCATTCTGTTCCTGGAAATTGTTGGTTGCAGCTACTAACGACTGGTAATCGATGACATCAACTAATCCTTTTCTTCCCACAGATCTCAAAGAAGGGAACTTGGCCATTATTGGACCCCAAGAAAGTCCCTTTGCAGGCTCTACATTATAAAATTGGACAAATAAAACAATGTGAAATCTAGGGTACAGAACATGCACAACTATAAGTAACAGAAACTCTTATTATCCTTCAATAGCAGTGATTTACCTGCTTTCTGATGGCTTTTCTCATCCGATTTCTTCCGCATTTTTAGTCTGTAAATCCAAAAGCAAGACGACAACACCAGAATTCCAGCAAGGAGGGTTGATGCAACAATAAGTGAAATCAAAATTTTCTTATTCAAATCCTGGTGGTGAACTACTTTCAGCTCTGCAGCTCCTGATTTGAAAAATAAGACGAGATATTCAAGGAGCTTGAGCTTTGATTGGAAACCAAAACTACAAAAAGAGAAATTTAGTGTAATGAAGCAAACGAAGATTTGCCCCACTTGCAATCAATCCCTAACCCCCCCCCCCCCCCCCCTTTCTTTCCTTACAAAAAAAAAGGG